>QRFJ01004775.1:40036-76193 GCA_006176705.1 Cocos nucifera | reverse complement strand
AGTTCTAGGACTCCTTAGGACCTCTTCTTTAGAACTCTTCTTTCTTTCTTCTTCTTTCTCCTCTAAAAATAAAATAAAATAAAAATTAAATTTAACTAACTAAAAAAATATTAAAAATAATAATTAAATTAAATTAAAT
This sequence comes from Cocos nucifera, assembly GCA_006176705.1. NCBI lineage: Eukaryota > Viridiplantae > Streptophyta > Magnoliopsida > Arecales > Arecaceae > Cocos > Cocos nucifera. The sequence continues at coordinate 76,054 of QRFJ01004775.1, read as the reverse complement.
AAATAAATAAAATAATTAATTTTTAATATAATAAAATAATAAAAAATATAAAAAAATTCTAAAATTTTTTTTTTGAACAACATGTTAGGGTTGCACTAGTGCATGCACGGTAGGAAATTGCTTTACTGATCTAGTTGAATCCAACCATAAAATTAAAAGATTGAATTATATTAAACTCGATAATTAAATGGCTAAAAATTTTAGAGAACCACCTAAGCAGATGAAGGAATATTTTATTCCTTCCACCTATAACCCATCGACTTGTATCCAATTAAATGAAATTCATGCTACTCACTGTGAGATCAAGCCGACTACAATCTAGATGCCTCCATCTTTTTATGGGAACACCAATGAAGATCTTTATAAACATCTGGATGAATTCTTAGAAATCTGCTCTATGGTGAGAATTCAAAATTTAACTAATGATGCCCTTAGACTAATTTTATTTCCCTTATCATTGAAAAGACAAAGCCAAGTACACTGGCTTGGGACAATAGGGAGACCAATTAAAACTTGGGCTGACTTGCAAAGTGAATTTCTTAAAAAATTTTACCCCATAGGCTGAACCAACATTATGAGATGAACTATCACTAGATTTGCTCAGCTTCTAGGAAAACAGATTTACGAGTCATGGGAGAGACTTAAGAAACTTCTTAGAAAATGTCCACACCATGGTCTGTCCAAGTGGCAAATAGTTCATGCTTTCTATCAGGATTTAGGAGACTAATACAGATAGATAGTAGATGCATCCTGTGGAGGTGCATTCATGAACAAGAGTGAGGACGAAGCCTATACCTTATTTGAAATCTTGAGTGAAAACTCAATTAACCATGCTTCATTGTCTTTCCATCAAACTTGGGCAGGGATCCATGAATTTAAACATCTAGAATCTAGTAATAAGATTGATTTAAATTTGATAAATAAAGTAGACTTTCTTGCTCAGAAATTAGATCAAGTCCTAACTCTAGGTCAACAATCTCCTGCACAATTCACATCTTCTTCTAATTATCAGGAGATTTATTCAATCTATGCTAGTCCAACCCATCATGTGAGTGAATGTCCTATGACTGCATAGTTTCCACCTTTTATCCAAGAACAAGTCCAAGCTGCTAAAGACTACTCCAAGTTGGTTAATGATCTATTTTTAAATTCATACAACTCTGGATGGAGAAACCATCCTAATTTTTCTTGAAAATCATAATAGACTCAGGCTCAGACCCAAACTCCATCAGTGCAAAATTATCAGAATAGACCTCAATACCAGAACTATGCCTATAACAGAGGTCAGCCTAGTAAGTCTTTCCAGCCACCATATCATAATCAACCCTTTTACCCACCTCCTCAACAGACCAATCTAGCTGATGATAGATTTAACCAACTTCAATAATTGATTCTGACTCAACAGCAATCTATCGCCAAGCTAGAAGTTCAAATAGAACAATTAGTTGAGTTTAACATGAGGAGAAAACTAGATCAACTACCAAGCCTACCAATTTCAAACAACCCACATAATGTCCACCAATCACCTGGACTAAATTATCAATCTAATGTTTCATCTAAGAATCTCCAATTTGAGAATGCCAAAGTAACTCCTAAACTTAAAAGCTATAGGATTCTTATGGACCCATACCAAGATCAGGTGAGAGAGGCTAGTACTGATACTAGCCAAAATAAAAATTTAGAGGAACATGGATTAGTACTGACACTAACCACATAAAAGAACTCAAGCCAGGAATTAGTACTGATGCTACTTTCAGTTTAAATGAGATAAAAAAAGGGGAAAAGAGAATAGATGATTTACCTAAAACTTATAAACCTAATGTCCTATTTCCTTCAACCCTAGAAGCTGGTTCTTCTTACAAAAATCAAGAGGCATATAATAAAATGTCAATGGAGTTATTCAAACAAGACCATAATAATTTACCTCCAGAATTAAAGCCATTTTTTTACAAAAATCAAGAGGCATGTAATGAAAAGTCAATGGAGTTATTTAAACAAGACCATAATAATTTACCTCCAGAATTAAAGCCGTCTTTAATCACCATTCCAGCACCCATTCAATCAAACTTGACTCCTAATACAAAAACTCCATTCATGAGTATTTTAGAAAAATAAATAGGAGAAATTCTTAATAAACATGGATCTGAGAATGGGATCACAAATTATGTCCCTAAAATTAATAGTGAATATATCAATAATGGGATTATAAATCTACTTTCTGAGATTGGCAATCCAAAACCATTGGAATTTGTCAATCCAATATTTGACATAGGATAGTAAGCTGCATTGTGTCCGGCTGAAGATGGTAAACTTAGCGCTTGTTGGGAGGCAACCCAATATTTAGTTTTTATCTAATTTATCTTTTTAGTTTATTTTTTTTTAGGATAATTTGAATAAGTTGGAGGGAGAGCCTAAATTTTCAAAGGCATGTGCTGGACCAAAAATATAGTCAGGTGTATTCTTCCATGTTCTTTATTACACCCTTTATTTTTTCTTCTCCATTGAGGACAATGTCGATTAAGTTAGGAGGGAGAAAAATAAAAATTTTAAAATTTTAAGTCCTTGAAAAAGTTAGTATTTAGTATTTAGACACCTGATTATGCTTAAGAATCGAATTAAACTAAGCATTTTTAAAAGAAAATTGATACACAGATCAGAAAATCTATGAGATATTGAGGAATCAAGTATTAAGAAAATTCAATAAAGAGTTAAGTCTAGAATATAAAAAGTTTTTTCTTGAAGCATTTCTAATTATTTCTACTAGCATCAAAGAAAAGTCTACTTTTTATAGGCTTGTGTAGGATAACTATACATTTCTTCATATAACAAATTTATTTTAATAAAATAGTTTTCAAGTACTTCTCACTGAGTAATCGGGCCTCTTTGCCTAAGCAAGCATTGAGTTTCGCATCAAAAGGTGGGAAGGGCAAAGAAGCTCATTGTAAAGCTAGTCTTAACTCGTAGCCTATTTGATTCGAGCTAGTAAGCCCGAGGGGTATTCTATACCTAGTGCCCTAAAGCCAACTGGTTTGGGAGTCATTGGCCCAAGACTCGCTACATGGATCAAATAGAAAGCTTAAGGGGTTAAGACACTCAATAGTGGTACAACATTAAAAAAAAAAAAAATTGGTTTTCATCGAGTAACTGGATCCCGTTGCCTAAGTAAGCAATGATATTTGCATCAAAAAATGGATAATATAAAAATAAAAATCAATAAAAGAAGGATGAAAGTAGCAATACACTTGTCTATATGAAAGTTTAGACAAATCAGAGATAAAGGTGGGATAATTTAGAAAAAATTCAAAAAAATTTAATGCTCTTTACTTAATTTTTCTATTGATAAGTATTAATACCCCAATGATATGTCTCACCTAAGCTCTACTGAATATCAATGGCCATTTTGAAAACTGCTTAGGTAAAATTAGAAACTCTAAAGTTAAAAGATATTTAAAACTAAATTTTTTCTTTACTCGAGGACGAGGAAAGCTTAAGTTGGAGGGTGTGATAAGTATCATAAATTTATCAATAAAAATATTAATTTATTAATTAATTTATATTAATTTTTAAAAATTATTAATCAATTTATATATAATTTTTGAGAAATTTATATTTTTATTAATTAAAAAATTAATTAAAAATAATAAAAATTAAAAAATAAAATTTTATAATCAATGGAAAGAGCTCATTTTTTTTATCGTAATGAAATAAGTTTGAAGCAAAATGGAGCTAAAATAGAAAAGATATAAATTTCTAAAGAAATAAAATAAAAAAAATTAAATGAAAAATAACATACGGCTCAAGCCGGCACGTCGCAGCACTTGACACGTCCAAACATGCCAAGCCAAGCCGACCAAGTTGGTGCGCCAAGCCATCCATGCTAGTCGACTCAAGTCCAGAAGCCATCAGTCGGTCTACAGCATAGTATGGACCGCCAGCTCAGCAGACATCGGTGAATCAGAGCCTACCACGTGGTAGACCTAGACCCCTAAAGGGTTTACAGAAAATTCATCACGACTCATAGGGCATTTTGGTCTTTTCATCTATCAATAAAAGATGCTGATTGGTTGCGGTGCACGATGTGGCCGGTCCACGTGGTCCATGGGAACAGTAAACATGTGATCGTATGGTGGTGGTTGTTTATGGTCAAGATCGGACGGTCAAGTTTTTTTCTGATTGTTGATTTCACTCGGATCGCCATCGGACGGCAGCGCTTGATTCCAGCTTCGATCCGACGGTTCAAAAGGCTCCCGATGGCGATCAAACTCTCAGGCGCATGATCAATGGCCTAAATTCCTCCATCAAGCATGATCAAATGGTCAGAAATTAATCCGACTTGATCTAGGCCATTACACTTCCACTTTTGATATTTTTGGAAGCATCGAATCACCATCCAATGGCCAGAATTAAAAGAACTTAATAAGGGCTATTTTAATCCAAATTTTACTCGGATTTCTTCCTATTTTCATGATTAAAATAACGCTTAGTCCCACATTGCCTCCAAAAAAAATATCGAGCCTCCCTAGCTCTATAAAAAGGATCCAGGCCTTCAGAAATCGACATCTTCGGTCAAGATGAAGCTTTGGTATAGGGTGAAGCTAGGCTATGGATTAATGGCTGCTTCAAAGCAATTGGTGCCGAGAAGAAGAGCGGGACTTCTACACCAACTTTCCACCAATGTCCATCCAAGATCAGAGATTAGCCTATTTTATTTATTTATTTTTTATTTTATATATTTAAATTATGAACATTTTAATTAATGTAATATTTATTTTTATGCTCTTTAATTTTATGCTCTTAATTTTTGTTGTAATTTAATTTCTATATTTTAATTATTATTTTTTTATTGTAAATAGATGCTAAGATCTAACTAGTAGATCTTAGTACCAAGTTTAAATTCCTGCACCTTTTATTTTTTATTTTTTATTTTCCAACTTCACTTTTGATTTCAAAATTCTTTTCTTTTCTTTTTTTTTCAAAAATTAAAGATTTTAAATTTAAAAACACTATCTTTTCTTTGGATTCGACCCGACTCATTGCTATCTACGTATTTTTAATTATTTTAATAAGTCGTATTAAACTGATAAACACGATATCTTAACGACAACATCGCGTTCCTATCAAGAATGAAGCAAGAGTTACTGCTGTGACTGTGGAAACCTACCCTCTTCGACTACCAATAGGATTAGAGTTAGTTCTTAGGGATTATTTTTATGTGCCTACAACAAGTAGGAATTTGATTTCTATTTTTTGTTTAGCATAGGAAGGCTAAGTAATTAGTTTTCTTAAGAACCATTCTAATATTCTTTTAGAAAGAAATAAAATTACAAGTGGTTTACTTATAAATGGTCTCTACCAGTTATATATTGATGTTTTTATTTTCAATATCAAGCAAAACATGAATGCCATAAGATCAAAGCGATCTAGAGATAGTCTAAATAATAGGTATCTATGCCACCTTAGGCTAGGTCATATAGCAGAAGATGAAGGAAAATCCTGATTTTCCGGTCCAGATTCGTTCATATCTAATCAGATCAAGAGATATATTTTAAAAAAAATTTTCTTTGATCTGTATCAAATCTAGGATGTTTTAGATCTGATTGTTATTATTTTAATAAATAAAATAAATTTAGATAAATTAAATCAAATTTAACTTACCTTGAATCGGGTAATCCTATTACCCATTGATGATCCTGTATGCAGCGGAAGGTTCTAGATCTAGCCACGCAAGCACCTAGCCTCTACCGGTATCCTCTCAGGGTTGGATCTGGAGATCCTCTTCTTCTCTATCACACCTCCAAAAATCAGATCTGGATCTGATCTGGAGGATCTTCAAAACTCCTTTTGAAGATCTGCAGTCGTCCTTTTGCAGCAGTGCAGCCTTCTTGCTTTTGATCGCCTTTCTTTGATCTGGAATCGCACCAACCTAAGTCCAAAACTCTTTTGGACGTGGAGAGCAAGGGGAGAAGAAGCTTTGGCATGGAGAAGGAGGGGAGAGGCAGCCTTGGGGCATATGGAAACTCTTATCTCAATCATCTCATTAAATTTGAGGTTGGGCGCAGGGTCTTATTTATAGACCTCTTGTGATCCAACTCCTCTTCCTTCTCAACCAATCACAACCCTTTGTGAAATCAGATCTAAATCTGATTGGTTGGAATAGAGACCCCTGGATTCCTCCTTAGAGGGCGCCTAAGACCAGTCAAACTGGATTCTTAGTAGAACTCTGAATTGGAATCCAAAAGGGAGGTGGAGTCTTTGTCCAACAAGGACTCCTAGGCGCCTCCTAACTTGGGCTCACGCCACCCTAGGGTGGCGTGCGCCCTTCTCCTTGCCAGGTTCTGGCAGGGGGACAGGCCCCCACCAGCTCTCCAATAGGTGCATGACATGTGGTCAAAAGTCAAAGTGTCAATGGTCAACGTTTGACCAGTCAAAGGTAGACTTTTGACCAAAGTCAAAGAACAAGAAATGGCAGGTGACCAAAAATGGCAGGTAATGTCTTACAAAATAAGACAACCTTTTCTGACTTGGACAACCTCCAGTCAGACCATATGAAGGCCTCTGATTGAGCACAAACTCCTTTGGCTCAGTCAGGACAACTTATTTATGATAGTAAAAGAAGAACGTTAGGTTCAATCGAGTGCTAGCACGATTTCCTTGAACCTAATTGAATCTCATTCAGATCAATTGAACTAGATCAGTTCAATTGATGATCACCAGATTCAAACCCTTGTTTGTGTGACCCAGTTAGGTTCAGTTCTGTATGGTAATGGGATATGTCATGATCTCTATCATCGACATCATCGAAACTCCTTTCGATGGATCAGAACTCTTCTGATTCGAACAGCTAGAATGATCGATCATCTAAATCATTCTAATTGCTCCCAAAATCCACCAGTGACACCTAGCAGTATATGGTGGCAACCCATCAGAGCTGAATGCGAACCTCTTGGTGCAGCTACCTGTGTGATTAAGTTCTTCTATCTTGAGCCCCGATCAGATTAGGGTTAAGGTGAACTCGTCAAACCCTAGTCTCTGTCATATGATGTAATCATTCGATTCGAGTCCAATGTGAAAATCTAAATAGAAACTCTTTCTATTATTTCACTCTACCATGGCCATGGGCTTCTGGACTTGATTCTCATGATTATCATAGGGCTGCTCCTCTACCACCGAGGTAGATAGATTCCATCTTGATGCAATCCAGTTCCTACAATGAACATGCTATAGCCAACATACACCTCAGGGTTCCATATGGCTAGGAGACCGAGTAATGGTGTAGTCAAACTATAACACCCTCAAGGTGAACTGCCGATGCACCTCAGGTCAAAGAACCAGACACACTACTGCAGCATCGAGTCAGTCATTGACGAGAAGGTAGACTCCCTAATGACTACTCGAGGTGGTCACGCTCAGTGCCCTCATTCTCTAACGAGTACCTATACTCTCGCTTTGGTGTCTCCACACCGTAGACTCAAGACTCATCTACTAAAGAGAAGTGATTGTACACCAACCTTCCGGATCAATCGCCATCCTCGTGATGATCCTATGGTCGGGAGCATTTTATGAGTTAACAATGATTATTCATGTCTTAAATTTTCAACTCTTGAAAATATGAATGATCATTACCATTAACTCAAAGGATGTATCACAAACACTAAATACACATATGTGATAGAAAATAATCCATTTTATTGATATTAGTCAAAATTACAATTTTGCCCCTAGAAGTGTATTACAAGTATCAGCCAATTCTGGCTTCTAGGGCACATATATCTAACAGAAAATAGGGTTAACAAATTGGAGAAATTTAGGCTATTGAGTCCATTGACTTTCGAGTCATATCCAATTTGTGAATCATGTCTTCATGGAAAAATGACCAAGCTCCCTTTTGTAGGACATGGGGAAAGGACCACAGACCTACTTGTCTTGGTACACACAGATGTGTGCGGCCTATTTGATATGCTGACTAGAGAGAATTATTTCTACTTCATCTTTTTTATCGATGATTTATCTCAGTATGGGTATATATATTTGATGTGACATAAGTCTGAAGCCCTTTAAAAGTTCAAGAAATTCATATTCAAAGTAGAAAAACAAACAGAAAAATCCATTAAGTCTCTTCGTTCAGATCGAGAAGGTGAATACCTTAGTTGGAAATTCTTGAACTATCTCAAAGATAATGGCATAGTCTCATAATGGACTCCACTTGAAATGCCTCAGCTCAACGGGATTTTAGAATAGAGAAATCGAATCCTATTAGATATGGTCCGATCCATGATGAGCTTCGTGGATCTTCCAAATTTTCTTTGGGGACATAGTCTAATGACTGCAATATATTTACTGAATAAGATTTTCTCTAAAACCATTCCTACCACACTGTATGAGATATGGCATGGTAAGAAACCAAGTCTGAGTCACCTCAGAATTTGGGATTGTTTAGCCCAGGTAAAGAAATAATAGGCGGAGAAGTTAGAATCTAGGTCCTTTAGAGCTCAATTCATAGGATATCTTAAAGAGTCGTTAAGATATTACTTCTATCTTTTAGAAGACCATAATATGATTATGAGCCGACATGCCATTTTTTTTAAAAAATAGTTTATTCAAGATAGTGGCATCGAGAGATAGATTAGGCTCAAGAAGAAGGTCTCTGAACAACAACAAGCTAAGAAATCTATGGAACCCAATTAGAATGAGCCAGTCCAAATGCTACCTCCTCCACCTCGAAAATCTACTAGGATTTTTCATCTTCCTAAAAGGTACTTAGGTACAATTTTAGAGAATGTTGAAAAAATATTTCTCATAAAAAATGAGATTCATGGTGATGATCCCAAGACCTATGACAAGACGATATCAGATATTGACTCTGAGAAATGGTTAAAGGCCATAAAGTCAGAAATTGACTCTATACGCTCGAACCAAGTCTAAACCTTGGTAGATCCATCTGAAGGTATAGTACCTATTAGGTGTAAATGGATCTTCAAGAGAAAGATAGATGCTGATGGGAATATAGAGAGATTCAAAGCAAGACTCGGAGCGAAAGGGTATAGTCAATGCAAAGACATTGACTATCAATATATCTTTTCACCAGTAGCCTTGCTTAAATCCATCCACACATTGCTTGCTATTATAGCCTATTTTAATTATAAAATATTATAGATGGATGTAAAAATGATGTTCTTAAATGGATATCTTGAGGAAGATATCTATATGGAACAGTCGCTAGATTTCATATTCAGTGATAGTGATCACAAGTTTTGCAAGCGACAAAGATCCATATATGGACTTAAGCAAACATCTCGAAGCTGGAATGCTTGTTTCAATGATATGATCAGTTCGTTTGGTTTCATAAAAAATGAGGAGAAGCCATGTGTATTCGAAAAGATCAGTGGAAGTGTTGTTATCTTCCTCGTACTATACGTGGATGACATCCTCCTAATTGAAAATGATATTCCATGTTGACCTTAGTCAAAATATGGTTGTCTAAAAAATTTTCTATGAAAGACCTAGGAGAAGCATCCTTTATTCCTAGAATAAAGGTCTATAGAGATAGATCGAATAGGATGCTTGGACTTTCATAGAAGATGTACATAATAGAGGTTCTAAAGAGGTTTAGCATGGAAAACTCCAAGAGGGGATAAGTCACCGTCAAACATGGTATTCATCTCTCCAAAAATATGTATCCTAACACACCTGAGGAGATTGAATGCATGAGCAAGATCCCTTATGCTTCAGCAATAGGGAGCCTCTGTATGCCATGCTATGTATACGACCTGATATTGCCCATGCTGTAAGTATCACGAGCAGGTATTAGTCGAATCTAGGTGAAGAGCACTAGACTTCTGTGAAGAGTATCCTTAAGTACTTAAGAAGGACTAAAGATATAATTCTAGTCTTTGATAATGGAGAACTCCAGGTCCAAAGGTTTATAGACTCGAACTTTATGTCCAATATAGATGATCAAAAGTCGATATCTGAAAGTCTATTTATATTTAATGGTAGTGCTATTAGTTGAAAGAGTTCCAAGCAGATGGTGATAGTAGACTCTACTATGGAAGTAGAATACATCGCTGCATCGAAAGCTGCAAAGGAGATGTTCTGGTACAAGAAGTTTGCTGCAGAGCTCCAAGTGATGCCATCGAATGTCGTCCCTCTATACTGCGATAATAATGGCATCATAGCCCTAGCTATGGAGCCAAAGTCTCATAAAAAATCTAAGCATATCGAGCTGTGATTCCATCTGATCCGCGATTATATCAAAAAGGGATATGTCGAGGTCAAGAGAGTCGACACCACAGACAATGTGGCTAACCTACTAATGAAGTCATTGGGATAGAAGAAGATCGAAGCCCACATAGAGAATATGGGACTTAGATTTATAGCCAATTAACTTTAGATCAAGTGGGAGTTTGTTAGATGTGTGCCCTAGAAGTCAGATTGGCTAAACACTTGTAATACACTTTTAGAAGCAATTTTGTAATTTTGACTATAAGTTAATAAAAGGATTATTTTCTATCACAGTGAATATTTAAAGTATCTATGATACATCCTATGAGTTAATGAGAATGATAATTCATATTTTCAAGAGTTGAAAATTTAAAACATGAATTTTCATAATTAACTCATAAATTACTCTTGGTCGTAGGATTATCATGAGGACGGTGATTGATCCAGAATATTTATGTACGATCACTTCATTAAGATAGATGAATCTTAAGTCTATGATGTGGAGACATCAAAGTGAGAGTATAGATACTCGTTAGAGAATGAGGGCACTGAGCGTGACCATCTCGAGCAGTCATAAGGGAGTCTACCTTCTCATCGATGACTGGCTAGATGCTGCAACGGTGTGTCTGGTTCTTTGAACTGAGGTGCATCGATAATTCATCTTAAGGGAGTTATAGTTTGACTATACTATAATTCAATCTCCTAGCCATTCAAAACCTTGAGGTATATGTTGGCTTTAGCATATTTATTGTAGGAATTAGATTGCACCAATAGGGGATCTATCTACCTCAGTAGATGAGGAGTAGCCCTATGATGATCATGAGATTGAGTCCTTAAACCCATGGCCATAGCAATGTGAAGATGATGGAAAGAGTTTCTATTAGGATTTTACATCAGACTTGAATTTAATGATCAATTCATATGATGGATATTGGATTTGACGAGTTCACCTTAACCCTAATCCTGTCAGATCTCAAGATAGAAGAACTTAATCACACAGATAGTTGCATCAAGAAGTTTGCTTTCAGTTCTGATGGGTTGCCACCATATACTGCTAGGTATCACTGGTGGATTTTGAGAGCAATTAAGTGATCTTGTTGATCGATCATTCTAATTGTATGAATCAAAAAAGTTCTGATCCATCGAAAGATGTTTCGATAATATCGATGATGGAGATCATGACATATCTCATTATTATATGGAACTGAACCTAACTGGGTTACACAAATAAGAATTTAGGTCTGGATGTCATCAATTGGGCTAACACAATCCGATTGATTTAGATTTGATCCAATTAGGTTCAAGGTAATCATGCTAGCACATGATTGAGCCTGACTTTCATCTTCTGTAATCTTCCAAATTCATTGTAATCAAGTCAAATTTGATTTGGCTCATTTCTCGATTATGAATGGATTTACTTTTATCTGACAAGAACTTATCCAGATCAGATTAATTCTAGAAATAAATTCATTCTGAAATGCAATTGGACTAGGGTCAATGGTTGATCGAATTGAGAGAATTGAGGGTCACAGGTTCAGAGCTTCCTAGAGAATTCTCTGGGAATCTTTTTCCCCTAATTTTTGGGCATGAGATTGGGCTCGAGTCACACTTTTGGCCTACCCAATTTGGTGATTTTTGAAGCTGCCTAGACTAGGCTAAGATAGAGTTTGATTTGGACCAAACTCTTGAGGGAAGAGTCCTAGGCGCCATGGACTCTTCCTTATCTTATCATGCTGCCAGCTTTTGGAGATGCTTTGGTCGACCAAACCTAATAGAAATCAAGTTGAGGACATGGGGTTTTAACCTAGAGTCCTAGGTAATCAAGCAAACAAGTTGCTTGATCACCTAGGAGACTTGATGGCGTAAGGGACTTTTATAAAACCCCTACACACAAAGGCCTCTACGCACCATCCTCTACCACATCCATATGCTGCCATCCTTACCATCTCCGTGCCCCCTCTAATCCTCTTCTTCTCCCTTTATGAGCTCAGGTATGATGCTCTCAAGCCTTGAAAGTAGGTAGAAATAGAGCAAGGAGTGAATGGAATCAATCATCAAAAAGCTTCGGCAAATGCTTCAAAAGAGCTGGCTTGGATCCTGTCAAAAGAGCCAGCTCGAGCTACAGAAGAGCTAGCCTAAGCAAAAGATGAGCCAGCCGAAATTCTAAGAGAGCTAGCTTAAGCAAAAGTCTAGAAAGTATATCAGGTTGATATGATGGAAGAGCTAGCTCGATTCGTGCCAGAGCCAGCTAGATTATAAGTCAAGCCGGCTCGAACCCTAAGAGAGCCGACTTGAGTAGCAGAATAAAGAGTGGTGATTTAGGCTCTTACAGGAGATATCACCATCGAGCTAATTCGATTGCTGATCGAGCTGGCTTGAGCAATGAACAGAATAGAACGTAGTTTCCGTTCTAGCCTAGGATTGGATTTAATCCTAGGAACTTAGGGCCTTGGTTTGTAAGATCCTAAAGGAGCTAACCAATGGATTGGACTGGGATTTGTCTAATGGATGTGTGCATGGGAGACATGGGTGTGCATAGACTTGGGAAGTACATCATATTAGGTTAGCTAGAGGAGTTTTTTAGGTTAGATCTTATTTGACTAGATATATATACTCTATACTGAGTTTTGTAAAACAAGAATAGAATCAATACAAGCCTTTTCTACCTGAAATCTCTCTTCCTCTCTCGTTCTCTCCTTTTTTCTCTACGTCGTAGGATTTGCTAGGGTTTCAACAGAAAGGCCATCCCTTTTTCTGGATCCTTATTGCCGTTTCCACAATCATCTAGTAGCAAGGATTATTTTCAATAGATTGGTATCAGAATGGTGCCATCTAGAACAACAATTGGTACCAGAGCCTTGGGTGGAGAAAAGGTTAATGCTTCCCCTGGTGTCGTGGTAAGGTGCTGAACAAATTTCTTTGAACATTGCTTATTCTCTTTTATGTTTGATTATTGGAATCTAGTTGGGATGGCATTGAGTACCATCAAGATGGACTTTGAAAAGTTTGATGTTAAGGGTAACTTCAGCCTTTGACAATAAAGGATGAAGGATCCACTGGTGCAGAATACGATCTACATGGTCATGACTCGTGAGAGACTGAAAAAAAATTTTATTGAAGAATGGGAGGAACTTGAAGAGATAGCCTTCAGTATGATTCATATGTGCCTCATTGATGAGGTTTAGCTAGAGATTAATATGAAAACCACATCGAAGAAGTTTTGACAGAAACTGGAGAACATGTATACGGGCAAGAATATGACAAACAAGCTATGGTTGAAGAAGTAGCTTTGTAATTTGCTGATGCCCGAAAGAGGAGATCTAGTTTTTCACATTAGAGGTTCAGTCAAGTTTGCTCGGATGTTATAAGCCTTAATGTGAAGATTGATAAGGAGGATAGAGATTCTGTTGTTGTGTTCACTACCATCAGTATATGATGGTCTCATTACTACTCTGGTGTATGGAAAGGAGACATTAAATTTTGAGAAAGTGGTTGGAGTTCTCAGGTCCAACGAGCAGCGAGAGAGACTAGTTAGAGAAAACTCTAATGCAGAGTTGCTTTTTGTGAATGAGAGGCATGAATGGCCTAAGAAGAGGACTTGAGACAAATCTAAGGATAGATCAAAGTCTCGAGAAAATTAGAAGACTTGAAAATGCTACAAATGTCATCAATCTGGACATATTAGAAGAAATTGCCCACTTTTGAAGAATAAAAAGGGGAAGGACACTTCTAAGGATGGATTGACCAGTGGGAGTGGTGCTCTATCATTGAAAGATAGTGGAGAAGATATACTGGTAGTATCAGATGAAGTAATAAAGTTGGACAACTACTAGACAATGGATTCAGCATGTTCCTACCATTACACTACACATCAGGAGTGATTCTCATCTTATTAAAGGTTCGATGGAGGGAGTGTAAGTCTTGGAGATGATCACTCATGTAAAATTGCTGGTGTTGGTACAATAAGAGTAAGGATGTATGATGGAGCATGCGGACACTCACCAATATGAAGCATGTGCCAGAACTAAAGAAGAACTTGATATCCCTAGGTTACTTAGAAGGATAGGGGTATGCTTTTAGTTATTGGCCAAGCAATGGATGTTTGAGAATTTTCAAGGGTGCATTGGTGGTGATGAAAGGGAGAAGACTGAGCAACAACCTATATAGGATGGAGGGCTCAATGGTTTCAGATAGTGTGGAGGTGTCTATAGTAGCACAAGAGGAGCAGCTAGCCTACAAGTTGTGACACTATCGTATGGGTCACTTGAGTGATAGGGGACTCACAAAGTTGAGTAGGAGAGGTCTGATTCCAGCAGTTAGAAAGGAAGGAGAAGACCTATGTTAGCTCTATATCTATGGCAAACAACATAGAGTTATATTTGCTAGTAGCACCAAGCAGAGTAAAGCTATTTTGGAGTATGTTCACTCAGACGTAAGGGGACCGACACCTATTGCATCTCGAGGTAGAATGAGATATTTTGTCATCTTTATAAATGATTTCTTCAGGAAGGTATGGGTCTATCTGATGAGAAAAAAATTAGATATTTTTGCCTGATTTAAAATCTAGAGAGCTAAGGTGGAGAAGGAGATAGGGTAGCCAATGAAGTGTTTGAGGTCAGATAATGGAGGGGAATACACCAGCCTAGCATTCAGAAGATACTATGAGAAAAATGAAATAAAATGCCATTACACAGTGAAGATGACCCCTCAGTAGAACGGTGTCATGGAGAGGATGGATTGGACATTGATAGAGAAGATTAGAAGCTTGAGGCTGCAGGCATCACTGTCCAAGTCATTTTGGGGTGATGCTCTTATTGAAGAAAAAGCCTTATTTTCTAGGTCAGGTTCTTTCAGATCTGATTGGATCAAGAAGGATATTTTAAAAATTTTTTCTTTAAGATCCTAATTAGATCTGAGAATCCTCAAATCTAATCTTATTAATCTGATAATAAAAAAAAATAAAAATTAAATCTAATTTCATTATACCTTTATTTTGGGTAATCCAATTACCCTATGATGATCCCGATGTTTGCCTAAGGTTCTGGATGTAGCCATGCAAGTGCCTGACCTCTATCGGTATCCACTTAGATAGGATCTAGAGATCTTCTCTTTCTTAATCAATTCTCTAAAAATTAGATCTAGATCTAATCTTGAAGGTCGTCAAAATTTTTTTTGAAAAACAATCGTTGTCTCTTGCAGCAGTGCTGCCTTCTTCCTTTCCTAGCGCCTTTCACTTGCTTGGATCGCACCTTACTCATGCCCAAAACCTCTTGAGCATGGAGAGGAAAGAGAGGACTAGAGGGTGGCATAGCGAAGGAGGGAGAGAGAGGCTTTGTGGCATGGGCTAAAGGCAGAAGCATTAAATTATAGGTGCAGATAGGATTTATATAGATCTTGCTGCGTCATGCAGTGCCACATCATCCTGCCCAATCACGATCCTTTGTACAATCAGATCTAAATCTGATTGATGGAATGACATCATCTGATCCAATCAGATAAGAGACCCTCAAAATCCTCCTAAGGTGGCACCAAGACTGGTTCAAACAAGACTTCTTTGTGCCACATAATTTAATCTCCTGAAGCAACCTAGAGTCCCATCTGTATGGGACTCCATCTTTTTTCCTCATGGGGCGCACGCCTCCATAGGCATGCACCCCCTTCCTGTCTACTTTTTAGTAGGAGGACAAGTCCCCAAGTACTCTCTTATAGGTGCATGACACATGGGCAGATGTCTAAGTGTCCAGTGTCAACATTTGACCAATGTCCAAAAATAATAATTTAGCAGATGATGGAAAATAGCAGATGTTGTCTCAAATTTATCTTATAAATTAAAACAACCCTTTTTTGACCTAGACAAGCTCCAGTCAGGCTAAATAAAGATTTTTGAGTGAGCCCAAACATATTTAGCTCAGTCGAGACAACCTTTAATGATTCTTAAAGGAGAACATTAGGTTCAATCATGTGCTAGCACGATTTTCTTAAACCAAATTGAATCTTATTCAAATCAATTGAACTGGGTTAGTCTAATTGATGACATCCAGATCGAAACCCTTGTTTCTATGATCCAGTAAGATTCAGTTCCGTATGGTAATGGGATATGTCACAATCTTTATCATCGACATCATCAAAATACCTTCCAATGGATTAGAACTTTTCTAATTCAGACAACTAGTATGATCGATCATCCAAATAATTCTAATTGCTTCCAAAATCCATCAATGACACCTAGCAGCATATGGTGGTAACCCATCAGAACTGAAAGTGAACCTCTGTATGCAGTTACCTATGTGATTAATTTCCTCTATCTTGAGCTCCGACTGAATTAGGGTTAAGGTGATCTCGTCAAATCTTAATTTCCGTCATATGAATTAATCATTCGATTCAAGCGCAATGTAAAAACCCTAATAGAAACTCTTTCTATTATTTCACTCTGCCATGGCCATGGGCTTATGGACTTGATTCTCATGATCATTATAGGGTTGCTCCTCATCTACCAAGGTAGATAGATCTCCTATTGGTGCAATCCAATTCCTACAATGAACATGCTATAGCCAACATACACCTCAGGATTCCGAATGGCTAGGAGATTGAGTTATGTGTAATCAAACTATAACACTCTCAAGGTGAACTGTCGATGCACCTTAGGTCAAAGAACTAGATACACCACTGTAGCTTCGAACCAGTCATCGATGAGAAGGTAGACTTTCTTATGACTGCTCGAGGTGGTCACGCTCAGTGCCATCATTCTCTAACTAATATGTGTACTCTCGCTCCGATATCTTTACACCATAGATTCAAGACTCATCTATCCAAAAGAAGCGATCGTACACCAATCTTTTGGATCAATCACCATCCTCATGATGATCCTACGATCGAAAGCATTTTATGAGTTAATAATGAAAATTTATATCTTAAATTTTCAACTCTTGAAAATATGAACTATCATTACCATTAACTCAAGGGATGTATCACAAATACTTTCAAATACACACTATGATAGAAAATAATCCATTTTATTATTTATAGTTAAAATTATAATTTTATCCTTAGAAGTATATTATAAATATCAGCCAATCTGACTTTTAGGGCACACATATCTAACAAACTCCCACTTAACATAAAGTTAATTGGCTACAAATCTAAGTCCCATCTTCTAAACGTGGGCTTCGATCTTTTGTTTGTCCAACGACTTTGAAAGTAGGTCTGCTGCATTGTCTGCAGAGTTGACTCTCTTGACCTCGATGTAATCTTTTTCAAAGTAATCACAGATGAGGTGGTATCGCCGCACGATGTGCTTAGATTTCTGATGAGACCTCGGCTCCTTAGCAAGAGCTATGGCACCATTATTATCGCTGTACAGAGGAATGGCATCCAATGGCATCATTCTAATCTCTATGGTGAACTTCTTATACCAGAATGCCTCTTTTGCAGCTTCTGACAGAGCGATGCACTTTGCTTCCATGGTGGAATCTACTATCACTATTTGCTTGAATCTCTTCTAACCGATAGCACCACCATTACACACAAACAGACTCTCAGATGTCGACTTTCGATCATCTATATCGAACATAAAATCCGAGTCTGTATACCCCTGAACTTGGAGTTCTCCATTACCAAAAATCAACATCATATCCTTATTTCTTCTCAAGTACTTAAGGATACATTTCACAGAAGTCTAGTATTCTTCATCTGGATTCGACTGATATCTGCTCGTGATACTTACAGCATGGGCTATATCAGGTCATGTACATAACATGGCATACATGAGGCTCCTTATTGCTGAAGCATAAGGGATCTTGCTCATGCGTTCAATCTTCTTAAGTGTGTTGAGATACATTTTCTTGGAAAGAAATGAATGCCATGTCTGAAGGATACCAATCCCCTCTTAGAGTTTTTCCATGCTAAAGCCTCTTTAGCACTTCCTCTATGTACATCTTCTGTGAAAGACCCTAGCATCCTATTCGGTCTATCTCTATAGACCTTAATTCCTAAAATGAAAGATGCTTGTCCTAGATCTTTCATGAAGAATTCTTTAGATAACCACATTTTAAATGTGGTCAACATGAAAATATCATTTCCAATAAGAAGGATATTATCTACATACAGCACAAGGAAGACAATAGCGCTCCCACTAACCTTTTTGAAAATATATGGTTCCTCCTCATTCTTGATGAAATCAAATAATTTGATTACATCATTAAAACGAGTATTCCAACTCCAAGATGCTTGCTTAAGTCCATATATGGACCTTTACAGCTTGCATACTTTGTGATCAACATCACTGGATGTGAAATCCTAGCGGTTGTGTTCCATATAGATATCTTCCTCAAGATATCCATTTAAGAATGCCATTTTTACGTCCATTTGCCATATTTCATAATCGAAATAGGCTGTAACAGGCAAGCAATGTGATGGATGGATTTTAGCATAGCTACTGATAAAAAGGTATCCTGATAGTCAATGCCTTCGCGTTGACTATAACCTTTTGCCACTAATCTAGCCTTGAATGTCTCCACATTCTCATCTGCACCAATCTTTCTCTTGAAGATCCATTTACACCCAATAGGTACTATACCTTCTGGTGGATCTACCAAGGTCCAGACTTGGTTTGAGTGCATCGAGTTAATTTCTCTGACTTTCATTGCCTCTAACCATTTCTCGGAGTCGATATCTGATATCGCCTCGTTATAGGTTTTGGGATCATCACCATGAACACCATTACCTATGAGGAACATTTTCTCTACTTCTTCTGAAATAGTACCTAAGTACCTCTTAGGGGGATGGAAAACTTCTTTTCGATCTACGAGGTGGAGGAGGTAGTGATTGTATTGGCTCAACCTGATTTGGTTCCATTTGGTCCTTAGCTCGTTGCTCTTGTGAGACTTTCTCATCGAAGCTTGATCTACTTTCCAATGCCACTATCTTGAATAAACTATTTTTCAAGAAAGATGGCATGTCGACTCACAATCACATTGTGGTCTTCTGGAATGTAGAAATAATATCCTAATGACTCTTTAGGATATCCTATGAATCGAGCTCTAAAGGACCTAAACTCTAACTTGTCCGCTTGTTGTCTTTTGACATGAGCCGGACAACCCCAAATTCTGAGATGACTCAGACTTGGTTTCTTATCATGCCATATCTCATACGGTGTGGTAGGAACGGTTTTAGAGGAAACCCTATTCAGTAAAATAGATTGAAGTTAATAACTGATGTCCCCAAAGAAAATCAGGGAGGTCTGTGAAGCTCATCATGGATCGAACCATATCCAATAGAGTCCGATTTCTCCATTCTAAAATTTCCGTTGAGTTGAGGTGTTCCTGGTGGAGTCCATTGAGAGACTATGCCATTTTTCTTTGAGATAGTCTAGGAATTTCGGCTAAGGTATTCACCTCCTCGATCTGATCGAAGAACCTTAATGGATTTTTCAGTTTGTTTTTCTACTTCATGTCTGAATTTTTTTGAAACTTTTCAAAAGCTTCAGACTTGTGTCTCATAAGATACACATACCCATACCTAAGATAAATCATCGATAAAGGTAATGAAGTAGACAAAATTGCCTCTAGCCGGCACATCAAATGGGCCGCACACATCAGTATGTACTAGGGCAAGGAGATCCATGTGGCCCTTTCCCCATGTCCTAACAAAAGGGAGCTTTAGTCATTTTGCCTTGAAGACAAGATTCACAAGTTGGATATGACTCGAAAGTCAATGGACTCAATAGCCCATTTTCTCCAATTTGTTATGGACTCAATAGCTATTTTCTCTAATTTGTTAATCCTATCTTCTGCTATATGACCTAATCTCAAGGTGCCATAGATACCTATCGTTTGGACTATCCCTAGTTTTGATCGTTTGGCATTCACATTTTGCTCGATATTAAGAATAGATACATCAATATGTAACTGATAAAGACCATTAATAAGAAAACCATTTGCAATTTTATTTCTTTCATAAAGAATGTTACAATGGTCCTTAAGAAAACTAATCACATAGCCTTCTTGTGCTAAGCATGAAATAGAAATCAAATTCCTGCTAGCTGCAGGCACATAATAACAATCCTTTAAGTACTAAATCTAAACCAGATGGTAATCGAAGAGGGTATGTTCCCACGGCCACAGCAGCAATCCTTGCTCCATTACCATGCGTAGGATCATGTCTCCATCCCTCAGCCTCCTGCTATCCTCAAGATCCCTGCATAGAAAGTGCACAGATGAGCACTAGAACCAGAGTCAAGCACCCAACTGGATGCAGAAGAAATCGTAAGGTTAGACTCAATAACGAGCATACCTCCAGAAGGACCTTCCTTCTTATTCTTCAGGGTGGCCAGGTAAGTAGGGCAGTTCTACTTTCAATGGCCATCGCTGTTGCAATGGAAACACTTTTCTTTGACATCGGCCTTCTTCTTCGGCTCTGCCTTCTTCTTCTTTGATCCTTCCATCCTTCTTGCTTTTTCACAGACTTCTTTTTCTTTCCATAAGACTTTCTTTTGGAAGAAGTCCGTTCCATAGCAAGAACTGAGCCTTTAGAACCTTTCATAGAAAGCTCAGCAGGTAACCAGCATATTCATAAACTCGGCCAGAGTAATTCTTGAAGTTTATGCATATGGTAATTCATGATGAATTGCCCATATGCATCAGTCAAGGATTGCAGAATAATATCATTCTGCAGATCCAAGTCCAACTTCACACCGAGCTTCTCAAGCTCTTCCATGTCCTTGATCATTGTCAGACAGTGATCTTGGACTGACTGCCCATCACGCATCTTAGCCTTAAAAAGTCATTTAGTGACTTGATATTTGGCTGCGCGACTCTGTTCACCAAACATCTCCTGCAGGTGAGCCAACATTTGGCGAGCAGTCCCGATATCTTCATGTTGGCACTGGAGCTCATCAGACATCGAGCCCAACATGTAGTATCTGGCCTTATTATCTTCGTCCATCCACTTTTTCCAGAGACGCTCTCTGTTCAGCAGATGGACGAGCTGGTAAGGTGGGAGGATCCTAGGTCCAAAACATGAGTTAACTTCTCTGAACCCAAAATAATTTTGTAGTTCCTGAGCCAATCTTTATAATTGGGTCCAGTCAGTCTATGTGTGTCCAGGATACGTGCTAGTGGGTTGGACGCAGATATTTTGATTTTTTCCTGTAGAGAGTCAAAGATTTTTAGTTAGATATTGTAATTTTGACTTGACCAATTTATTTAGAAATTTTATTTTTAAATAAATTAGCTCCCACTATTTTCTCGGATCCCTACACTCCCTCTGTAGAGATGCGAAAAATCTTCATAATTAATGATTTCTAGTGGGTGGTGCGGTCTCACCAACTGACTCATCACCTCACCTAACAGTTATTGGTGATGGGTTAGCCAATGAGTGAACAACTCTTGTTCAATGATTCTCTAATCATGGTGCACCCAAACTTGGTCTCTAATTCATGAATCTCACCGTATCCAAAATATTGATCCACTCCTTAGTTAAGTCAGACCCACCATTTGCATAGACTGGGTTCCTAATTGAGTCTCTCACCGTATCCAGAATATTGAGCCCAACTCATCCTCCAGCCCATAGCATCCAATGCCTAATAGACATGGTTGCATCTTCCCGGTGCAACTGAGCCACTGTATCCAGCCGAGAACAATCAACCCCGGGAAAGGGCCCGCACATCTACAATGGTGGAAGACCTCAGACTTAATCTTTTCTTAGGGAGAATTGATTCAGGTCTCATTAAACTAGACATTGGCTTAGTCATAACAATTATGACTAACCTAGTGGCATGGGTTAGCTCGGATTATTGACCACCTCAGATTAGAACTGTGTCAACAGATATGGCCAGGTAAGTGAGATCCGGTGGAAGGAATATGCCATTAACTCGATAAGAACGCATTCAGAATCGAGTAGCTTCTCAATTAAAAATCAGTCGGTCGTATCTACCAAACTTACCTTAGACACCAAATTATTGAGTCAGAACCAAATTGGGTTAGCCTACAATCCAGACTCTAACCTCTGAGCCTAATTAGGTTTAACTTGATCGATTGATCGTGACTCGATCTTGACCCAGACTTAATCCTATTAGGCTGGTCAATTTAAGCATTGTTGATCCCATCTAACCAACTCTTGATTCGGTTTGATCAACCGCTTAGACCTAATTGAGCTACCCAAGCCCGAACCCAGTATTATGAATAATGTCTTAGATCTAAAAATTCTCAATTTTAGATCCTAATTAATATTTCATAATCTTAATTCTTAATTAAGTTTAGGGTTCATAAATAAAATATGCATAATAAAATCCTAGGATTTCAGGATCTAGGATTTTGCAGAAAGTAAGTTTTTTTTGGATTTCTGATTAAGGACGAACACGCAGCACCCCTACACACCATAAGAACACCCCATCGAATGGAAGGAGAGGGCCTTTAAATCCTTCTTCGTTCTTATGATCGGACGGCCAAGAGGAACGCCTTAATCAGGAACATGATAAATACTACAAAATTAGTTAGATCTATATCATATATCTCATATATAAAAGTTTGATCTAACTAAAAATGGCATATTTTGCATACATCTCATGTATCATATCATGCATATTTTCATATCTAAATTATCTCATAAATATCTAAAAAATAAGATTGAATTTTAATTATATCAAATTAAAATTTATTCTAGATAATTTTATAGAACTATTCTACAACTAGTCTAAACATGCATCTATCATATCTCATATGAATAAATTAAATAAATTTATTTTTAATTTTTTAGATCTAATTATAATATTTATAATATATAAAATAGTAAATAAATAAATTTAAAAATTATAATTAATTAAATTAAAATTATGATTATGCTAGACTACATATAGAATAATTTTATTTCTAGTCTAGTCATGAATCTCATACATCTTAGATCTAGATTATTTAATTTTTAATTTTTTAATTTTAGATCTAATCATATCTAATGTGACATTTATAATTATCTAATTATTAGATAAAAAATAAATTAAAATCAGATCTATTGAATTATGGAATCTGGCTCTCATACCAAGAAAAAGAAAAAGCCTTATTTTTTGGATCGAGTTTGTTCAGATCTAATTGGATCAAGAAGGATATTTTAAAAAATTTTCTCTAAGATCCTAATTAGATCTAAGATTTTTTAGATCTGATCTTATTGATTTGATAATAAAAATAAAAAAATAAAATTTAATTTAATTTAATTATACCTTTATTTTGGGTAATCCAATTATCCTGTGATGATTTTGATATTTGTTTGAGGTTCTGGATGTAGCCATGCAAGCACCTGGCCTCTATCGATATCCACTTAAGTAGGATCTAGAGATCTTCTACTTCTCAATTAATCCTCTAAAAATTAGATCTAGATCTGATCTTGAAGATCTTCAAAATTTTTTTTGAAGAACAGTTGTTATCTCTTGCAGCAGTGCTGCCATCTTCCTTTCCTGGCACCTTTCACTTGCTTGAATCACACCTTACTCATGCCCAAAACCTCTTGAGCATGGAGAGGTAAGAGAGGACTAGAGGGTGGCATAGAGAAGGAGGGAGAGAGAGGCTTTGTGGCATGGGCTAAAGGTAGAAGCATTAAATTATAGGTGCAGATAGGATTTATAGATCCTGCTGCGCCATGCAGTGCCATATCATCCTGCCCAATCACGATCCTTTGTACAATCAGATCTAAATCTGATTGATGGAATGACATCATCTGATCCAATCAGATGAGAGACCCTCAAAATCCTCCTAAGGTGGCACCAAGACTGGTTCAAACAAGACTTCTTGATGCCACACAGTTTAATTCCCTGAAGCAACCTGAAGTCCCATCTGTATGAGACTCCATCTTTAATCCTCATGGGATGCATGCCTCCCTAGGCATGCACCCTCTTTCTATTTGCTTTTTAGCAAGGGGACAAGTCCTCAGTACTCTCCTATGGGTGCATGATACATGGGCAGATGTTTAAGTGTCCAGGATCAATATTTGACCAATGTCCAAAAATAGAAATTTAGCAAGTGATGGAAAATGATAGGTGTTGTCTCAAATTTATCTCATAAATTAAGATAACCCTTTTCTAACCTAGACAAGCTCTAGTTAGACCAAGTAAAGATTTTTGAGTGAGCCCAAATACATTTGGCTTAGTCAAGATAAGCTTTAATAATTGTTAAAGGAGAACATTAGGCTCAAACGTGTGCTAGCATGATTTTCTTGAACCTAATTGAATCTTATTCAAATCAATTAAATTGGGTTAGTCCAATTGATGACATCTAGATCCAAACCCTTATTTGTATGATCCAGTTAGGTTCAGTTCCATATGATAATGGGATATATCACGATCTCTATCATCGACATCATCGAAATATCTTTCGATGGATCAGAACTTTTTTGATTCAAACAACTAGTATGATCAATTATCCAAATCATTCTAATTTCTCCTATTGGTGCAGAATTTAGTTGACATCGAATTGAGTTGGAGTCGAGGAAGAAAAGATCGCCGTCGGTGATCTATAAAATAAAGTCCGATCTAGAGTCGATGGTGGTGGCTCCGATAGGATCCTTCGATGATCAAGTTAGCTCTTCTGTCCAATAGAAATGGAGTGCTTAGGCAAGAAATTCAATAGAGTTTTGAAAAGAAGAAGAGAGCTTAGAGAAAATATATCTGGATGATCTCTTTTATAGATAGAGAATGGAGTAGATTAATAGTGACAATCGTAATCGTCTGATCATGGGCCGCTCAGAGCTATGTAAAATTTATTATAGAGAGAGGTGTCACTTGTAATAGATTGATAATGATAGTTGTAACGATCCGAAAGTGGGATCGCCTATAGCAGACTAATAAATAATAGTCGTAACCATCCGATAGTGGGGTCATCTATTCGTTGAGATTTAATAGTTGAAGTTCGGAGGAAGCAGGTGTTGGTTGGTGAAGAACTTTGACATATATCAATTTCAAAGGAGTTCGGATTCTGTTGGTGTAGAATTTGGTTAATGTCGGATCGAGCTGGAGTCGAGGAAGAATAGGTGCAGATTATGTGCCCCCACAGAACTAAAAGCAAACCTCTCGGTGCAGTTACTTGTGTGATTAAGTTCCTCTATCTTGAGCTCCAACTGGATTAGGGTTAAGGTGATCTCGTCAAACCTTAATTTTCATCATATGAATTAATCATTCGATTCAAGTTCAATGTGAAAACCCTAATAGAAACTCTTTCTATTATTTCACTCTGCCATGGCCATGGGCTTATGGACTTGATTCTCATGATCATCATAGGGCTGCTCCTCATCTACCAAGGTAAATAGATCTCCTATTGGTGCAATCCAATTTCTACAATGAACATGCTGTAGCCAACATATACCTCAGGATTTCGATTAGCTAAAAGATCTGGTTATGGTGTAGTCAAACTACAACACCCTCAAGGTGAACTACCGATGCACCTCAGATCAAAGAATTAGACACACCACTGCAGCTTCGAGCCAATCATCGATGAGAAGGTAGACATCCTTATGACTACTCGAGGTGGTCATACTCAGTACTCTCATTCTCTAATGAGTACCAGTACTCTCGCTCCAGTGTCTCTACACCGTAGATTCAAGACTTATCTATCCAAAAGAAGCGATCGTATACTAACCTTCTAGATCAATCACCATCCTCATGATGATCCTACATTCAAAAGCATTTTATGAGTTAATAATAAAAATTCATGTTTTAAATTTTTAACTCTTGAAAATATGAACTATCATTATCATTAACTCAAGGGATGCATCACAGACACTTTCAAATACACACTATGATAGAAAATAACTCATTTTATTATTTATAGTTAAAATTATAATTTTGCCCTTAAAAGTGTATTACAAGTGTCAACCAATCTGGCTTCTATGGCATACATATCTAATACTTATTTATGCATGTTTTCTTATGAACAGGTCTCCTCATAGAAAATTAAATGGAGGACTTATAAAGGCTATCTAGAGTGTAAAAAAGGTGGAGCTTGGCTACCTAAAGGTATTCGGCTATCTAGAGTGTAAAGAAGGTAGAGCTTGGCCACCTAAAAGTATTCAGCTATCCTATATATACTTTGGTAGAAGAAGCTAATAGAAGCAAGTTGAATCCAAAGTCATAGAAGATGATATTCATCAGATTTTCACATGATATGAAGGATTTCTTACTATGGGATTCATATTCTCAGAAGTGTGTCATCAGTCAAAATTTGATATTTTATGAAAAGAGCATTGTCCTGAAGTCAAAAAGTGTAGATGGAGTAGTGAAGACAACATAGGACAACATGGAAAAGCTCTCACATACTAGTGATTTGCACGAGGTTGAGGTGATTTTCTCTCAACATCAACTTCGGATCGTGTTCAGTTTGAGGTGGAGTTAGGTAGGCATGGTGATACACCTATGGTGGACTAGCATGGAGAGTGATCTATCATGGAAGATGTGTAGAGACAGCCATAGGCAGCAGACTTATAGGATACTGTAAGGAGAGTGGCACTGCACAAGCTGAAGCACACTGTTCGCAAATCGATGTGATATGATATTGATGAGACTATTTTCTATACTCTCATCACTACCAATGAAGATTCAAAGAGTTTTAAGAAGACCTTGGAGAGTTCGGATCGGGAGTCCTGAAAATAGGCCATGATGGAGGAGATGGAGTCTCTCAAGAAAAATCAGACATGGTAGCTAGTGGATCTACCAGATGACGCTCAACCCATTGGCTCCAAATGGGTTTTTACCAAAGAAAAGGCACCTTCAGAATAAGATGGAGTGAGGTACAAGGCTAGGCTAGTAGCCAAAGGATACTCACAAAGAGAAGGAATTGATTACTCAAAAGTCTTCTCTCTGGTTGTCAGACATACATCCATCAGGATGATGTTAAGCATAGTTGCTGCTTATGATTTAGAATTGGAGTAAATAAATGTTAAGACAGTGTTCCTCCATGGAAATTTGGAGAAGAATATATACATAGAGTAGCCATGTGGCTTCAGAAAGCTTGAGTTAGAGAGAGAGGTCTGTTTACTAAAGAAATCGCTATATAGATTGAAGCAATCTTTTAGATAGTGGTACAAGCAGTTTGACACTTATGTGAGAAGTATCGGAGTTTCTAGGTATGATCATGACCTGTGTGTATATATAAGGTTCCTAGAAGATGGATCATAGTTATACTTACTCTTCTATGTAGATGACATGCTGATAGCATGCAAGAGTAAGAAAGTTGTGCAGGAGTTGAAAGGAGCTTTGTCTCAAGAATTTGAGATGAAGAACTTGGGGCCTGCAAAGAAGATCCTTGGTATAAAAATTGTCAGAGATAGAACCAAGAGGCTGCTACATCTATCTCAGAGAGGATATGTCAAGAAGGCCTTGGAGAGATTTGAAATGAAGGAGGCCAAATCGACTGAGCTACCATTGATCGAGCACTTTAAGATCATGTCCACACAGACTGAGATGGAGGTCCAGAAGATGGAAAAGATTTCATATGCTTCTAGTATGAAAAGTATTATGTACTTTATGGTGTGTTGTAGGTCAGATCTAACCGATGCAGTGAGTCAGGTGAGCAAATTTATGGCTCAGCCTGGAAAGGAGTACTGGAGAGCACTAAAGGATATTTTTAGATACTTGGCAGGTTTAGTTGGGATCGGCATCTGCTATGGTCAGTTGAAAGGTGCTAAGAAATATCCTAACATGTCTAAGAAAGTTGAAGGGCTAATAGAAGGATTTGTGGATGTAGATTTTAGTGGAGATGTGGATACTCGATGCTCGACTACAGGTTTTATATTCAGTTTGTATGGAGGTCCAGTCTCATGGAGATCCTGCTTGCAGCTAATTATGGCCTTGTCCACTATTGAAGTAGAGTACCTTGGCATCACGGAGGCAGCAAAGGAAGTTCTATGGTTGAAGGACTTGGTGCTGAAGATGGGATTCCCACAAGATGCAATCAGAATGCATTGTGACAGTCAAAGTGCTTTGTTGCTCATACAAAACTTTATGTATCATGCGAGGACCAAGCACACTGATATCAGATACCACAGAATCAGAGAGCTAGTGGAGGATGGTGAAGTGGAGCTGGTGAAGGTTCACACCAAGAAAAATCTAGTTGATGTGCTCATAAAGGTACTTTCATGGAATAACTTTTACAATTGCATGGTATTGATGGGGTTGTTGGATAGAGCTAAGTTCACAAGGACTTAGGAGCACCAAGATAGAGATGTGAGCTCAGGTATGGTGATCTCAACCTTGAAAGAAGGTGAAAATAGAGCAAGAAGCGAATGAAATCAATCATCAAAAAGCTTCAGCAAATGCTTCAAAAGAGCTGGCTTGGATCCTGTCAGAAGAGCCAGTCAAAATTTTGAAAGAGCTGGCTCGAGCAGAAGTCCAAAAAGTGTATTGATAAGTGGTAAAAATATACTAATAAAAGTATTAAATTATAAAATAAATTAATCTATTTTTTAGAAATTGATACTTTTATTAATCTTATGCAAGAAAGAAGGCCACCAATATGAAGATCTTATTTTTTTGATTCAGATGAAATAAATTTCAGGCAAAATGGACTTTAAACGAGCCCGAAATTAAATTTCAAAAAAAAAAGTCGGTCCGGTTCAAACCGATTCAGAAAAATCAGCTCAGCAGACCGCTCGATCCGATCGCACCTAGCAGACCGACCCGCTGATGCAACATTGATGCCAAGCTAACGTCAGCATTTTTTATGGTGCACGGTGGACCGTTTGAAGGGCATTTCGAGGATTTCTCATGGAGAAGCGCGCTTCAATTGGCTGAAGAATGCAGCGGTCCATGCAACACCGGGCTCATGCATGGTCTATAGAGGGAAATTTAGAAATTTTGTCTAATTCAATGGGCATCTTTCACTGCAATTTGATTAGATGGCTGAAACGCATGCGCTAATGAACGGCAGATGCAGCTCCCGATCGAGATCCAACTGCTAAGATTCATCCCGACTTTAAAACTACGAATCAGAGGCTTCACTATGCACGATCTGACGATTCAAATTTGATTTTCAAGGCTGATCCAATGGTTCAAATGAATTCCAACTTGATTTGGAAATTTAAAATGATTTTTGAGTGATTTTTAGACCGTTTGATCAACATCCAATGGTTAGAATTAGTCTAGAACTCATTTTGGGTTATTTTGAGAGTTTTAAACCTAATTTTAATAGGATTTCAATGAAAAAAATTCATCACTCAGCCTATAAAAAGTCTGCTATTGCTGAAGAAAAAAAAAAGGTGAGATAGTGAAAAAAAAAGAAAAAGAAGAGAAAGAGAGGAGAGAGAGGTTGAAATAGAAGAGAGATTTTTGAGAGAAAAGAAA
Organism: Cocos nucifera; assembly: GCA_006176705.1. Lineage (NCBI taxonomy): Eukaryota > Viridiplantae > Streptophyta > Magnoliopsida > Arecales > Arecaceae > Cocos > Cocos nucifera. Next base: position 46,518 of record QRFJ01004775.1, on the reverse strand, counting down.
GGACTTTTAATTTTCTCTTTTTTTTTCTTTTCTTCTTCTGACAATCAAAACATTGATCAAGAAGCTTCTTTTCTTCTTCATCAAGTTCTCCACACCAAGAGCGATGGACAATCAATTTCAGCAATCAAACAGTCTAATTTCTTTATGCTTTTTATTTTATTTACTATTTTTGAACTTGTTATCATGAACTAAATTTTCTTTTACTAAAGCTAAGGTGTAGCCACTCTTTTGATGCAATATTTAGTATGATTTATTTTTAATTTTAAATTTTATTCATGAGAAGTATATAAATCTGATCTTAATGCTTTTAGATTATTGACTATCTTCTAATTGACCTGATGAACATAGATGTTATGGACCAAGTACATCTATGTTATTGCTTCTTGATTATATACCTTGTATTATGAATCAAATTAGAATTCATATGCATGCGAAAATTTTAGTGCGCTTTGGATGCAGCATATTTTAATTAGAGGGTTTCACAAAACTTAATGCATTAATATTTATTTAAATTACACCTAGACCAAAGGATAATTAATAAATATTGATAGTTTTGCTATGCCTGGACCAAAGGATAGTGAATAAATTAGGAGACTCCACCGTCACATGAAATAAAATTAATCTAATAACCTGAATATTGTATTGACTGAGTTGGTGAACCGATTGCCTTAGTAACCCATTGCTCTTAAGTTTAAAACCCTAATAATTACACTCTCTCTATTTTCTTAAAATTTTTAATTATTTCTTTATTTTGTTCTTTAATTTCTTATTCTCATAAATCGATCTTCTAAATAAAGCATAGGAAAGAGCTTTTCAGTACTTATTTTTCCAATCCTCTAGGGATGATACTCTACTCATTCACTTTATTACTTGATCGACTGGTGCACTTGCCATAGCTATAGATTAGCACGCATCAAGTTTTTGGCACCATTGCCGGGGATTGTGTCTAAAATAATATTAAAATTTTGATCCTAGCTTTACTTTAGAATTTTATTTTTAATTTTTATTATTTTTAAAAAAAAATTTTCAGTGCATGACACATACTGGACATAGTAACTTACTACCTTTAGATCTAGAAATTGAAAGGACCATTAGAAGACTACAACAAGAAAGAAACATGGCAGCTGAAGATCCTAACGACATCAATCTAGGATTGGATATGGCGACCGAAGGATAGCATGAAGCTATTCGACCAGTACATCATCCATTAAATGATTACATCACACCATCTATAGCCGATGCAGCTTCGAGCATCAGGAGACCGCCAGTGCGAGCAAACAACTTTGAAATAAAATCGACGATGATCCAGATGATTCAATCAACTGTCCAATTCAGTGGACACGTGCATGATGATCCGAATGCCCATATTTCTAACTTTCTTGAACTTTGTGATACTTTTAAAATTAATGGGGTGTCGGATGATGCTATTAGATTAAGGTTATTTCCTTTCTCTTTATGGGACAAAGCTAAGAGTTGGCTTCATTCTCTTCCTATAGGTTCTATCACAACTTGGGATGTCCTAGCCCAAAAATTCTTAGCCAAGTACTTTCCACCTTCCAAGACTGCCAAGATGCGCAACGATATCACTTCTTTTATGCAGATGGACATGGAGACACTATATGAGGCTTGGGAGCATTTCAAGAAATTGCTGAGGAGATGTCCACATCATCAACTACCCGTATGGCTTTAGGTACAAACTTTCTATAATGGTTTATCTCCTACTAATCATTCTATGATTGATGCAGCAGCAGGAGGAACCATTAATCAAAAAATGGAGGAAGAAGCCTTCGATCTGATCGATGAGATGGCATCAAATAGCTATCAGTGGCAGACAGAATGCATGATGCCAAAAAGACTAGCAGCTGTGCAGGGAGTAGATTGCGTGCCAACCTTACTAGCTGAAATTGCAGCCCTTAGAGCCGAAGTCAACAACTTGAAGGGAACAGCTATGCATGTTCAGAGCATCACTTGTGACCTGTGTGGAGGAGGACACGATACGAGCAATTGCCAGACAGGTAATCCTTTTGCTAAAGCAACTGATACAGCTAATTATGTTGGTAATTTTTTTAGGCCGCAATAAAATAATCCCTACTCCAACACATACAATCAAGGGTGGAGGCAGCACCCAAATTTCTCATGGAGCAATCAAAATGCAGCACAACAGCCACCCCCGGGATTCCAAGTACCTGAAAAGAAGTCCAACATGGAAGAGCTGATGGTCAAATTTATGCAAAACCAAGAAGCAACTATAAAAAATTTAGAAGCCAAACTTAGGCAGGACCAAGCAGCAGCAATTCAAAACTTGGAGATGCAAATAGGTCAAATGGCTAAGATAATCTCCGAGAGACCTCAAGGGATCCTTGCCCAGCAACACGGAGACCAATCCAAGGGAGCAAGTCAATGCTATCACCCTAAGAAGTGGTACAAAGCTGGAGGAGCCACATCAGAAGAAAGAGACTGAAGAGCCAACTACAAATAAGGAACCATCAACTAAAATTCGTCAGTCACCAAAACAACCAGTAGATGGATGGTCTCCAGGTATACAGTTTGCCGATCCAAATGTGAAGCCCTACGTGCCGCCACTACCATTCCTAGAGAGACAAATACAGCATCCAGATAAGAAATTTTCTAACTTTTTCAAAATTTTAAAGAATTTACATATTAATATTCCTTTTGTAGATGCTATTACTCAAATGCCCAGGTATGCCAAGTTTCTCAAAGAAATCCTAACAAATAAGAAAAAGCTGAAGGAGCATGAGAGAATAAATTTGAATGAAGAATGCTCAGCAATACTTCAAAATAAATTACCACAGAAGCTAAAAGATCCAGGGAGTTTTACTATCCCTTGCATTATTGGTGATTGTAGTTTTGATAAAGTTTTATGTGATTTAGGAGCAAGTATTAATCTCATGCCTTTTTCTATTTTTAGGAAAGCTGGGTCTAGGAGAACCGAAAGCCTACCACTATTACTCTTCAATTAGCCGACAGATCCATCAAATATCCAAGAGGTATAGTGGAGGATGTCTTGGTAAAGGTAAACAAGTTTATTTTTCCTATTGATTTTATTGTTCTTGATATGAAAGAAGATTATGATGTACCCCTTATTTTAGGGAGACCCTTTTTAGCTACTGGAGGAGCTTTAATAGATGTTCAACAAGAAAAATTAATTCTTAGAGTCCAAGATGAACAAGTTACTTTTAATGTTTTTAAAGTTATTAAACATCCCAATGATAATCAAACTTATTTTCATATAGATGATATTGACAATTTAGTGCATGAGTATTTTCTAGAAAATAGGTTTGAGGATCCTATTGAAGCTTGCATTGTCCAATCACAAGAGGGTTCAGCTGAAGATGAAAGGCAAACAGAATGCATAAAATTGTTAAAGGCCAGACCATATATTCCACGCACATACAGACCACGATTTGAAGAATTAGAAAGATCATCCACTCCTTTTCCAAAGACATCAATTGAAGAGCCACCTACTCTTGAACTTAAACCTCTCCCTTCTCATTTAAAATATGTTTTCTTGGAAGGTTCATCGCACTTACCTATTATTATTTCTTCTTCTTTGATAGATTTAATGGAAGAGAAGTTGTTAAAAGTACTAAAGAAACAAAAAAAGGCATTTGGATGGACCATAGCAGACATCAAAGGAATTAGTCCCTCAATTTGTATGCACAAAATTCTCATGGAGGACAACTATGAGCCTACAGTCCAACCCCAAAGAAGACTCAACCCCAAGATGCAAGAAGTGGTCAAAAAGGAGGTAATCAAGCTACTGGATGCAGGTATTATTTATCCTATCTCCGATAGTTCATGGGTGAGTCCTGTTCAAGTAGTTCCTAAGAAAGGTGGGATTACTGTAGTTCAAAATGATAATAATGAATTAATTCCTACTAGAACTGTTACTGGATGGAGAGTATGTATGGATTATAGAAAATTAAATGATGCAACTAGAAAAGATCATTATCCTCTTCCATTCATTGATCAGATGTTAGAAAGGTTAGCTGGACATGATTTTTACTGCTTTCTAGATGGATATTCTGGTTATAATCAAATTGCCATAGCACCTAGGGATCAAGAGAAAACTACTTTTACATGTCCTTATGGTACATTTGCTTTTAGAAGAATGCCGTTTGGTTTATGTAATGCACCAGCTACTTTTCAACGATGCATGATGGCTATTTTTTATGATATGATTGAAAATTCTCTTGAAATATTTATGGATGATTTTTCTATCTTTGGATCCACATTTGATAAATGCTTGCATAACTTATCTCTTATTTTACAAAGATGTGAGGATACTAATCTTGTCTTAAATTGAGAAAAGTGTCATCTGATGGTACAAGAAGGCATAGTGTTAGGCCACAAGATTTCATATAAAGGTATTGAAGTGGATAGAGCTAAGCTTGAGGTGATCGAAAAGTTACCCATACCGACCTCAGTTAAGGCTATTAGGAGCTTTTTGGGGCATGCTGGATTTTACCGTCGATTTATAAAAGACTTCTCTCTAATTTCTAAACCTTTATCTAAATTATTATGTAAAGATGTTTCTTTTCATTTTTCTGATGAGTGTTTGCAGGCATTCAACACCCTCAAGGAGAAGCTGGTCACGGCACCTATTATGGTAGCACCAGATTGGTCCCTACCTTTTGAGTTGATGTGTGATGCTAGTGACACAGCCATAGGAGCAGTACTTGGTCAAAGAAAGGATAAGATTTTTCAAACTATATACTATGCTAGCCGCACTTTGACTGAAGCTCAACAAAAATATGCAACCACTGAAAAGGAGCTTCTGGCAGTAGTATTTGCATTAGACAAATTTCATTCTTATCTTATTTTATCTAAAGTTATTATATACACCGATCCATGCAGCTCTAAAGTATCTCCTTACCAAGAAAGATGCAAAACCCAGATTGATCAGATGGATTCTTTTGCTACAAGAGTATGATTTGGAGATCAAGGACAAGAAGGGCACAGAGAATTCAGTTGCTGACCACCTTTCCAGACTGAAAAACATCATAGAGAAGGAATTAGATATTTGCCCTATCAAGGAGGAATTTTCAGATGAACACCTCTATGCTATATCAGGTAGAACGTTTCCATGGTATGCTGATATTATTAACTACTTGGTTGGTAAGGTTTTTCCACTTGGTCTTTCTTTTCAACAAAAGAAGAGGTTCTTATCTATTGTTAAACATTATTTTTGGGATGAACCCTTCTTGTATAAGTGTTGTTCAGACCAGGTCATTAGAAGATGCATTCCAGAGGAAGAAATGGAGAAAATTCTGCATCATTGTCATGATCGGGAGGCAGGAGGACATTTCGGCCCAACTAGAACAGCTTATAAGGTTCTTCAATCAGGTTTTTATTGGCCCTCTCTATTTAAAGATGCTCATACTTATGTCTCTTCATGTGACCGCTGTCAAAGAACTGAAAATCTCTCTAGAAGACATGAAATGCCTTTAAACAATATTCTTGTGTGTGAAATTTTTGATGTTTGGGGTATTGATTTCATGGGACCTTTTTCTAGTTCTTTTTCAAATCAATATATACTTGTGGCTGTAGATTATGTTTCAAAATGGGTAGAAGCAGCACCCTTTCCAACTAATGATGCTAAGGTAGTTGTCAAATTTTTGAAAAAGCATATTTTTACACATTTTGGCACTCCTAGAGCAATCATTAGTGATGGAGGTAAACACTTTTGTAATAAATAATTTAAAAATCTATTAATCAAATATGGTGTCACTCATAAAATAGCTACCCCATATCATCCACAAACCAGTGGTCAAGTAGAGGTGTCTAATAGGGAATTAAAAAGAATTTTAGAAAAAACTATAAGTGCATCTAGAAAAGACTGGTCATTGAAATTAGATGATGCATTATGGGCATATAGAACTGCATATAAAACACCTATTGGTATGTCCCCATATAGGCTACTCTTTGGAAAAGCATGCCACCTCCCTGTTGAGCTAGAACATAAAGCATATTGGGCCATGAAAATTCTTAACTTTGATATACAAGATGCAGAAAAGAATAGGTTAATGCAAATAAATGAGATGGATGAATTTTGCCACCATGCTTATGAGAATGCCAAGATTTACAAAGAACGTACTAAGAAATGGCATGATAACCATATTGTAAAAAGAGAATTCCATGAGGGACAGCAAGTTCTCTTGTATAGTTCACGGCTACATTTGTTTCCAGGAAAGCTAAAATCAAGATGGACAGGTCCCTATACAATTACTAAGGTATTTCCATATGGAGCAGTAGAGATCTTTGATGAATCAAAAGGTACCTTCAAGGTAAACGATCACAGGCTGAAAAATTACATTAATGAAAGTTTTGAAAAGGAGAAGGAAGCATTTCAATTACAAGATCCACTTTAGAACTCAAAGAAAGTCAAGCTGAAGACTATAAATCAGAACTACTAGATAGGTTATTTCTTTTCTTTTTAGTTTTGATCATTTTTCTTTTTT
>QRFJ01004775.1:0-39036 GCA_006176705.1 Cocos nucifera | reverse complement strand
TTCTATTGAAGCTTGCATTGTCCAATCACAAGAGGGTTCAGCTGAAGATGAAAGGCAAACAGAATGCATAAAATTGTTAAAGGCCAGACCATATATTCCACACACATACAGACCACGATTTGAAGAATTAGAAAGATCATCCACTCCTTTTCCAAAGACATCAATTGAAGAGCCACCTACTCTTGAACTTAAACCTCTCCCTTCTCTTATTTAAAATATGTTTTCTTGGAAGGTTCATCGCACTTACCTATTATTATTTCTTCTTCTTTGACAGATTTAATGGAAGAAGAAGTTGTTAAGAGTACTAAAGAAACACAAAAAGGCATTTGGATGGACCATAGCAGACATCAAAGGAATTAGTCCCTCAATTTGTATGCACAAAATTCTCATGGAGGACAACTATGAGCCTACGGTCCAACCCCAAAGAAGACTCAACCCCAAGATGCAAGAAGTGGTCAAAAAGGAGGTAATCAAGCTACTGGATGTAGGTATTATTTATCCTATCTTCGATAGTTCATGGGTGAGTCCTGTTCAAGTAGTTCCTAAGAAAGGTGGGATTACTGTAGTTCAAAATGATAATAATGAATTAATTCCTACTAGAACTATTACTGGATGGAGAGTATGTATGGATTATAGAAAATTAAATGATGCAACTAGAAAAGATCATTATCCTCTTCCATTCATTGATCAGATGTTAGAAAGGTTAGCTGGACATGATTTTTACTACTTTTCTAGATGGATATTCTGGTTATAATCAAATTGCCATAGCACCTGAGGATCAAGAGAAAACTACTTTTACATGTCCTTATGGTACATTTGCTTTTAGAAGAATGCCGTTTGGTTTATGTAATGCACCAGCTACTTTTCAACGATGCATGATGGCTATTTTTTATGATATGATTGAAAATTCTCTTGAAATATTTATGGATGATTTTTCTATCTTTGGATCCACATTTGATAAATGCTTGCATAACTTATCTCTTGTTTTACAAAGATGTGAGGATACTAATCTTGTCTTAAATTGAGAAAAGTGTCATCTAATGGTACAAGAAGGCATAGTGTTAGGCCACAAGATTTCATATAAAGGTATTGAAGTGGATAAAGCTAAGCTTGAGGTGATCGAAAAGTTACCCATACCGACCTCAGTTAAGGCTATTAGGAGCTTTTTGGGGCATGCTGGATTTTATCAGTCGATTTATAAAAGACTTCTCTCTAATTTCTAAACCTTTATCTAAATTATTATGTAAAGACTTTTTTTTCATTTTTCTGATGAGCGTTTGCAGGCATTCAACACCCTCAAGGAGAAGCTGGTCATGGCACCTATTATGGTAGCATCAGTTTGGTCCCTACCTTTTAAGTTGATGTGTGATGCTAGTGACATAGCCATAGGAGCAGTATTTGATCAAAGAAAGGATAAGATTTTTCAAACTATATACTATGCTAGCCGCACTTTGACTGAAGCTCAACAAAAATATGCAACTACTAAAAAGGAGCTTCTGGCAGTAGTATTTGCATTAGATAAATTTCATTCTTATCTTATTTTATCTAAAGTTATTATATACACCGATCATGTAGCTCTAAAATATCTCCTTACTAAGAAAGATGCAAAACCCAGATTGATCAGATGGATTCTTTTACTACAAGAGTATGATTTGGAGATCAAGGACAAGAAGGGCACAGAGAATTTAGTTGCTGACCATCTGTCTAGACTGGAAAACATCATAGAGAAGAAATTAGATATTTGCCCTATCAAGGAGGAATTTCCAGATGAACACCTCTATGCTATATCAGGTAGAACGTTTCCATGGTATGCTGATATTATTAACTACTTGGTTGGTAAGGCTTTTTCACTTGGTTTTTCTTTTCATCAAAAGAAGAGGTTCTTATCTATTGTTAAACATTATTTCTAGATGAACCCTTCTTGTACAAGTGTTGTTTAGACTAGGTCATTAGAAGATGCATTCCAGAGGAAGAAATGGAGAAAATTCTGCATCATTGTCATGATCGGGAGGTAGGAGGACATTTCGGCCCAACTAGAATAGCTTATAAGGTTCTTCAATCAGGTTTTTATTGGCCCTCTCTATTTAAAGATGCTCATACTTATGTCTCTTCATGTGACCGCTGTCAAAGAACTAAAAATCTCTTTAGAAGACATGAAATGCCTTTAAACAATATTCTTGTGTGTGAAATTTTTGATGTTTGGGGTATTGATTTCATGGGACCTTTTTCTAGTTTTTCAAATCAATATATACTTGTGGCTGTAGATTATATTCCAAAATGGGTAGAAGCAGCACCCTTTCCAACTAATGATGCTAAGATAGTTGTCACATTTTTAAGAAAGCATATTTTTATACATTTTGGCACTCCTAGAGCAATCATTAGTGATGGAGGTAAACACTTTTGTAATAAGCAATTTGAAAACTGTTAATCAAATATGGTGTCACTCACAAAATAGCTATCGCATATCATCCATAGACTAGTGGTCAAGTAGAGGTGTCTAATAGGGAATTAAAAAGAATTTTAGAAAAAACTATAAGTGCATCTAGAAAAGACTGGTCATTGAAATTAGATGATGCATTATGGGTATATAGAACTGCATATAAAACACCTATTGGTATGTCCCCATATAAGCTACTCTTTGGAAAAGCATGCCACCTCCCTGTTGAGCTAGAACATAAAGCATATTGGGCCATGAAAATTTTTAACTTTGATATACAAGATGCAGAAAAGAATAGGTTAATGCAAATAAATGAGATGGATGAATTTTGCTACCATGCTTATGAGAATGCCAAGATTTACAAAGAACGTACTAAGAAATGGCATGATAACCATATTGTAAAAAGAGAATTCCATGAGGGACAACAAGTTCTCTTGTATAGTTCATGGCTACATTTGTTTTCAGGAAAGCTAAAATCAAGATGGACAGGTCCCTATACAATTACTAAGGTATTTCCATATGGAGTAGTAGAGATCTTTGATGAATCAAAAGGTACCTTCAAGGTAAATGATCACAGGCTAAAAAATTACATTAATGGAAGTTTTGAAAAGGAGAAGAAAGCATTTCAATTACAAGATCCACTTTAGAACTCAAAGAAAGTCAAGCTGAAGACTATAAATTAGAACTACTAGATAGGTTGTTTTTTTTTTTTTAGTTTTGATCATTTTTCTTTTCTTTTATTTTTCAGCAATTTGTTGTTGCTCTTATACTACTTTGGTATGTATTTTCATTTTTGCAAAGAAAAATCAATGAGAGCTCAAGCAAAATTTCAAAGCTCCAAAGAACCAGATTGAATCAAATCAGGTGTATTCCTTCCTATCCTTTATTGCACCTTTTATTTTTCTTTCTCCTTTAAGATAATGCAGAATAAGTTAAAAAAAAAAAAACCATGTGTCAAGAAGAAAATCTTGAGCAAGATAGACTGGACAAGTGATAAAAGATAGAATTATTTGCTAATGAATGTAATGAGTTAAAGAAGTTGATTAGTTGGTCGACTTTTAGCAGCCTACTTAGGTTATTAAAAGACTATTAGCACTTCTAATTGCACATTCACACTAACAAGGTAAAGTAGGTATTAATTATAAGGCCAACTCAGGATTCAATTATCACTAAAAATTGATAATTAATATACATTCTAATCAAAGAAACTTGAATTTAAGGAAAGAGCTACCTACCTAAAAATAAAGTACAAAAGATAGAGTATATGTGGATTGCCCAAAGTCTAGTAACTGGATCTCTGCGCCTAGGTCAAGTATGGAAATTCATATAAAATGGTGAAGGGAAGGCCAAGATGCTCAGCACAGCAAAAAGAAAAAAGGGGCGGGGGGGGGGGGGCAATGTGAAAGCTACCTTAATTCATGAGTATAAAATTGAGAATGTATAAAAAATTAACCAAAATAGGTGATAAGAGAGGATACTTTTGTTCTTTTAATTTAACACTGAAATGCTAAAGTTAGTCATCATGAACACAAGTGCTATAGATCTTTGATGTACTCTAAGGAAGTTTTTAATTGTATTGACTAAAAAATTTGCTTCTGAAGCTCAATGCTTAATTAGTAGTATTTTCTAAACTTTTTGACCTTTAGTCCTAGATTTTATCTTTATGATGGATAATCTTATTGAAACATGCTATTAAATAAAACATTGTTAAGGGACTAGCAATGACTAAGTTGGGAGGTATGATAAGTGGTAAAAATATACTAATAAAAGTATTAAATTATAAAATAACTTAATCTATTTTTTTGAAATTGATATTTTTATTAATCTTATGCAGGAAAGAAGGCCACCAATATGAAGATCTTATTTTTCTAGTTTAGATGAAATAAATTTCAGGCAAAACGAACTTCAAACGAGCCTAAAATTGAATTTCAAAAAAAAAAAGCGGGTCTGATTCAAATCGATTTAGAAAAATCAGCTCAGCAGATCGCTCGGTCCAATCGCACCCAGCAGACCAACCCATTGATGCAATGCTGATGCCAAGCTGACGTCAGCATTTTTCATGATGCACGGTGGACCATTTGGAGGGCATTTCGTGGATTTCACATGGAGAAGCACACTCTGATTGGCTGAAGAATGTGGCAGTCCATGCAACACCGAGCTCATGCATGGTCTATAGAGGGCAATTTAAAAATTTTGTCTAATCTGATGGGTGCCTTTCATTGGGATTTGATCGGACGATCGAAATGCATGCGCTAACGAATGGCAGATGCAGCTCCCGATCAAGATCCAATGGTTGAGATTCATTCCGACTTTAAAACTAAGAATCAGAGGCTTCTCTATGCATGATCTGACAGCCCAAATTTGATTTTCAAGGCTGATTCGATGGTCCAAATGAATTTCGACTTGATTTGAGATTTTAAAATGATTTTTGAATAATTTTTAGACCGTTTGATCAACATCCAATGGTTAGAATTGGTCCAGAACTCTTTTTAAGTTATTTTGAGAGTTTTAAACCTAATTTTAATAGGATTTTGGTGAAAAAATTCACCTCTCAGCCTATAAAAAGTCTGCTATTACCGAAGAAAAAAAAGGTAAGATAGTGAAAAAAAAAGAAAAAGAAGAGAAAGAGAGGAGAGAGAGGTAAAAAGAGAAGAGAGAATTTTTAGAGAAAAGGAAGGGCTTTTAATTTTTTTTTCTTTTCTTTTCTTCTTCCGACAATCATAATGTTGATCAAGGAGCTTCTCTTCTTCTTCACCAAGTTCTCCACACCAAGAGCGATGGACAATCAATTTCAGCAATCAAACAGTCTAATTTCTTTATGCTTTTTATTTTATTTGCTATTTTTGAACTTGTTATAATGAACTAAATTTTCTTTACTAAGGCTAAGGTGTAGCCACTCTTTTGATGCAATATTTAGTATGATTTATTTTTAATTTTTAATTTTATTCATGAGGAGTATATAAATCTGATCTTAATGCTTTTAGATTACTGACCATCTTCTAATTGATCTAATGAACATAGATGTTACGGACCAAGTAAATCTATATTATTGCTTCTTGATTATATACCTTGTATTATGAATCAAATTAGAATTCATATGCATGTTGGAATTTTAGTGCACTTTGGACGTAGCATATTTTAATTAGAGGGTTTTACAAAACTTAATGCATTAATATTTATTTAAATTACACCTGAACCAAAGGGTAATTAATAAATATTGATAGTTTTGCTAGGCCTGGACCAAAGGGTAGTGAATAAACTAGGAAACTCCACCGTCACATGAAATAAAATTAATCTAATAACTTAAATATTGTATTGACCGAGTTGGTGAATCCAATTGCTTTAGTAATACATTACTCTTAAGTTTAAAACCCTAATAATTACACTCTCTCTATTTCCTTGAAATTTTTAATTATTTCTTTATTCTGTTCTTTAATTTCTTATTCTCATAAATCGATCTTCAAAATAAAGCATAGGAAAGAGCTTTTTAGTATTTATTTTCCAATCCTCTAGGGATGATACTCTACTCATTTACTTTATTACTTGATGGACTGGTGCACTTGCCATAGCTATAGATTAGCACGCATCATGTATCAGGTTGATATGCTAGAAGAGCTGGCTCAATTCATACTAGAGCTAGCTCGAGTAGAAGCCGAGCTGGCTCGAACCTTGAGAGAGCCAGCTCGAGCAGTAAAATAGAGAGTAGTGATTCGGACTCTCGCAGGAGACATCACTATCAAGCCAATTTGATTGCTGATCGAGCCAACTTGAGTAGTGAACGAAATAGAATGTAGCTTCTATTCTGGCCTAGGATTGGGTTTAATCCTAGGAACTTAGGTCATTGATTTGTAAGATCCTAAGGGGGCTAACCTATGGATTGGTCTAGGATTTATCTAATGGGTGCGTGCATGGGAGACATTGGTGTACATGGACTTGGGGCGTGCATCACATTAGGTTAGCTAGAAAAGTTTTTTAGGTTGGATCTTATTTGACCAGGTATATATACTTTGTATTGAGCTTTGTAAAAAAAGAACAATCAATACAAGCCTTTTCTTCTTGAAATCTCTCTTCCTCTCTCATTCTCTCATTTTTTCTCCATGCCCTAGGGTTTGCTAGGGTTTCAATAGAAAGGCCATCCCTTTTCTTGGATCGTTGTTGCTATTTTTGCAATCATCTAGTAGCAGGGATTATTCCCAACAGATGGATATTAGAGTAGTGCAATCTAGAACAACACCCTCTTCTATATGCCTAATGGTTGGGCACAAAGAGCGAAGAAGGTCCAAGGAGTTTGGCGTAAGATTTAGGTTCTACGCGACGATGTTTGTGAGATGAGCACACTCCCTTCAATTTTATTTTTGAAGGATCTACATATTAGATTTAGATCTGATCTTTGAAGGATAGATTTATGAGGAGAAGACATCTAGAATGAGCTTGAGTGGACTCTGATAGAGGCCAGGCGATTGCATGGCAACATCCAGAACCCTGAGTGACAACAGATCATCAGTAGGGTAAAAGCAATTTACCCAACCAAGGTATGAAAATTAAATCTGATTTAATTTTTACTTTTAATTTTAGTATCAAATCTTTAGGATCAGATCTGAGATGTCTCCAATCTATTTAAGATTTGTTAGAAAATTTTTTGAAAAATCCTTTAAGATCTAATTGGATCTGAACGATTTTGCAGCGAAAAAATGCTGTATTCCTTCAAGGATGAGGTCCTCCTCTGATTCCTAACATGGTGGGCTATTTTTCTTATTAGGATGAGGTTTTTCTTCTACTCCTAATAAAATTGCTGGGGCATAAAAGGATCGTTGAGAGGGCCTCTTTTCATTACCTCCCATTTAAGAATCGGAGGTTTTCAATCTCCCGTAGGGATCTTCATCCATGTCAGGACGAAGTCCTCCTCCCATTTCTGACATGATGGGCTATCTTCCTTGTTAGGATGAGATCCTTCTTTTATTTCTATCAAAGTTGCTGGGGCACAAAAGGACCATTGAGAGGGCCTCTCTCCATTACCTCCCATTTAAGAATTAGAGATTTTCAATCTCCTATAAGGATCTTCATCCATACCAGGATGAGGTCCTCCTCCTATTCCTAATGTGGTGGGCTATCTTCCTTGTTAGGATGAGATCCTCATCCTATTCCTAATAAGATTGCTAGGACACAAAAGGATCATTGAGAGAGTCTCTTTCCATTATCTCTTATTTAAGAATCGAAGGTTTTCAATTTCCCATAGGAATCTTCATCCACATCAGGATGAGGTCCTCCTCCTGTTCCTGATGTAGTGGGCTATCACCTTAGTGGGCTATCACCTTTGTTAGGATAAGGTCCTCCTATTCCTAATAAGATTGCTAGGACACAAAAGAATCATTGAGTGGGCCTCTCCCCATTACCTCCCATTTAAGAATTGAAGATTTTCAATCCCCCATAGTGGTCTTCATCCACATCAGGATGAGGTCCTCCTCCTGTTCCTGACATGGTGGGCTATCTTCTTTGTTAAGATGAGGTCCTCCTATTTCCAACAAGATTGTCGGGGTACAAATGGGCCATTGAGATGGCCTCTCCCCATTACTTCTCCTTTAAGAATCGGAGATCTTCTACTTTGTTTGAGAACGAAGTTTGGTTGGATAATTTCTATCATTGCATAGTCTTGCACTAAAGACAAGAATATTAAAGTAAGAGAATTTTATTGGGATGAAATTATTAATAGTTCATTCATAAATTTTCTGAATTCCATGGTTGTGAGAGCATAGCCCATCTTAGCCCCTTTAGATAGTATGTTCTTGATTGGATGAATTCCATGACCTCATAGGGGCCTTCCCAATTTGAAGCAAGCTTTTTCTTATTTTGTGGTTGAGAGATATCGGCCCTTCGCAGCACCAGATCTCCAACTCTAAACACTTTACTTCTAACTCTAGAGTTGTAGTAGCAGGCCACCTTTTATCGCTAAGCCACCATTCAAACTTGTGCTTTCTCTTGCTTTTCTTCTAGCAAGTTAAGGTCCGCCCTACAATACTGAGAGTTATCCTATTCACTGAAGCCCTCAACTAATGCCGAGGGGAGTTCGAGCTCAACTGGTATTACTACCTCAGTTCCAAAAGCTAGGGCTAAGGAAGTTTCTCTAGTTGGCAACCTTTGGATGGTTCTATAAGCCCATAGAACATGATAGAGTTCATCCACCTATGTTCTTTTCGTCCTTTCAAGCCTTGCCTTTATTTCTTAAAGTAGGATCCTATTTGTTACTTCGACTTTGTCATTTGCCCTTGGGTGAGCTACTGATGTAAAATAATGAGAGATGTTTAGGTCTTCACAAAACTCAATAAATTTTGCTCCCACAAAGTAACATCCATTATCTATAATAAGAGTTCGAGGTTGGCCGAATCTACAGACTATTGACTTTTAGACGAAGTCCTGTACTTTAGCTTCAGTGATTTTTACTAGGGGTTCGGCCTCAATCCACTTGGTGAAGAAATTCATAGCCACTAGAAGAAATTTTCGTTATCCAAATGCCATGAAAAAGGGCCCAAGATATCCATTCTCCATTGTGCAAATAGCCATGGAGCACTTAGGGGTGTAAGTTGTGTAGCTAGTTGTCTCTAAATGTTTGTATTTCTCTAGCAACGATCATATTTCCTCACATAATCAATGTCATCTTATTACATAGTTGGCCAATAGTATCCTTGATGAAGCAATTTGTAAGACAATGATCTGATCCCAAGGTGATTTTCACATACACCTTCATGGACTTCCTTCATTGTATAATCAGCTTCAAAGGATCGAAGGCATCTAAGAAGTGGCAAGATGTATGACCTTTTATACAGCTTATTCTCCTAAAGAACATAAGGAGATGCTTGGTTTCTCAACTTTCGAGCTTCTTTCAGATCCCTGGGGAGTGTGCCATCTTTAAGGTATAAAATAACTGGGCTGATTCAATTGGGCTCAGGATCGATTTGCATCATAGTTTGAGATTCTTCCGAGCTTGGGTATTGCAGAACTTCAAAGAAGACCTCTTTTGGCAATTCACTTAGAACCAAAGTAGCTAATTTGGAGATGAGGTCGGCCCTAATATTTTCTACTCTAGGGATCTAGTAAATATTAAAGCTACTGAAGACCAAAGTTAGGCTCCTTACTTTTTCCAAGTACCTCTTCATACTTTCCTCCCGAACTTCATAATTACTACTAACTTGCCCCACCACCAGCTGAGAATTGCTGTAGACTTTCACATAATTTGCTTCAATTCTTTAGCTATTCTTAACCTAGTGATCTGAGCTTCACATTCAGAGTTTCATATTCATGAATGAAGCTTCAAGTTCCTCCGAGCTACAATCAATTAGACTTTCACATGATTTGCTTCAATTTTGTATACCTTGTCATGATTTGCTCCTGGAAATATCATGACTTGCTCCTGGAAATAAGGTTGAAGCCTATCTACTATTTTGCTGTAGACTTTCACCTCCTCTTTGATCAGGACAACTCTAATTGTTGTAGGTGACACCGCTAGATATGGGAAAAGTTCTTCACCAAGTTCGATTTGGCAAGGAGAGGAGGTGAGCTAAGGTAGTTCTTCAATTCCTTAAAGGCCTGCTGACACTCAGGAGTCTAGCAAAAGTTTTTTGGCTACTTGAGCACTTGAAAGAAGGGCATGCAATACTCAACCGACCTCAAAATGAAGCAATTTAGAGCTACGACCTTCCCTGTCAAGCATTGGACCTCTTTTATTATTTTTGGTGCAGTCATTTCTTGAATAGCTTTGATCTTCTCGAGGTTTGCTTCAATGCTATGCCTTGACACCATAAATTTTAGGAAATTCTCCAAGGTTACTCCGAAGGAAAACTTGATTGAATTCAGCTTCATCTTGTATTTTTTGAAGTATGTTGAAGGTCTCCTCAAGATCGACGATATGATTTATTGAAGATCAACTTTTGACCAGCATGTCATTCATGTTGACCTCGATAATGCGGTCGATTTGCTCTTTGAAAATCTTGTTCATTAGGCATTGATAAGTGGTGTCTGCATTCTTTAATCCAAAGGGCTTAATCCTGTAATAATAAAGATCACGATCAGTAATAAAAGCAATATTTTTCTCATCCTCTGGTGCCATCCAGATATGATTATAATCGGAGAAGACATCCATGAAAGTGAGGAGCTCACGGCCTGAGGTGGCATCCATCAGTTGATCAATTTTAGATAGAGGATAGCTATCCTTTGGGCAAGCTTTGTTCAAATCTATGAAATCTATGTACGTCCTTCACTTACTATTTACTTTCTTGACAAGGATGATATTTGCAATCCAATCTGGATAGGATATTTTTTGGATGAAATTGACTTTAAGAAGCCTGTCGACTTCATCTATGATGGCTATTTGCCACTCTGGTGCAAAGCTACGCTTCTTTTGCTTTACTGGTCATCACTTAAGATCCATAGCTAGACGATGTTTCATTACTTTTACATCAATCCCTGGCATATCCATAGGTACCCAAACAAAGACATCAACGTTCTTTCATAAGAAGGTGACAAACTACTTCCTGACTCCTAGATTAGAGCCAATTTGAATAGTATGATCTTCGTTTCCATCATTCAAAGAAACTGCAACAAGGTTGTTAATTGGTTCCTCCCACTCTTTAGTTGGGTCATTACGGGTATCAAGTCCATCCATTGGATAGAAGTCTGCTTGCTTTCTTCCTTGTAAGACAATGGTGTAATAGTATCGCACCAGTGCTTAATGTCCTCTAACTTCTCCAACCCCATAGTTTGTCAGAAACTTCATCTTCAAGTAATAAGTCAAAACGACAGCCTAGAGTGCATTCAAATCAGGTTGGCGAAGAATCGCATTGTAAGCTGAGGGAGCCTTCACTTTTAGAAAATCAACTTAGGCCTTTGATTACTTTGGATACCAATCTACCACAATAGGTAAGGTGATTATTCCTTCAATTAGTACTGCATCATCAGTGAATCACACTAACAGAGAACTTATTAGCCCCATATGATGGTTGGATATAGACATTTTAAAGAATGCATCATAAAACAAAACATCAGCAGAGCATCCATTATCAATCAAAACATGGCGTACATCATAATAAGCAATGTTTAAAGTAACTACAACCACGTCATTATGCAAAAATTGAACCCCTTATGCATCTTCTTTAGTGAAAGCGATGGGTTCTTCAGTCCTCCACCTCTTTACTGGCTCTGCTGATCCACCAGTTCTCTCTATCGATGTCCTCTAGTGATAGTCTTGATGATTCCAAGTAGGGGTCGATCTTCTTGCTACTTATCTCTTCAAGGTGGTTGAGGCTACAGTAGGATTCTTGGCCGATCTTTCCTTCTTTCTATCCGACGTCAAAGGAATCAGTCCAGGCGACCTGATGTGCCCAAAATAATATTTTGTTTCAGATTAGATCAAAGGAAAGAAAAAATCAGGATTTTTTTTATGGTTGGATTCTGAAATCCATAGAAAAGAAAAATAAGAAAAAAGAGATTCCAGCAGCCCCTATTTGATAAGAAATTCGCCACAAACAAGAACAACTAGTTTAATTCACCACACTCTAAGAAAGAAAGAAGGAAGAGTGATAAAAACCTGATCAAATTCATCACTAAACAAGGAGATATTGTTTAGATAAGAATTTAGAGGAAATGTAGTCTGCACCTTTTAATTTCTTCAAAAACTGATGGTTAGAGCCTCTTAACCTCCTTTATAAAGGGTGCATACAGCTAGTAAATCCTAATCGATCACAAAAACATGAATCATTACTAATGGACTAGACTATCAAGCTCTTATTACATAAAAGCCTAAACTAAAAGAAACAGCTTAAATGAAAGTCCTTATTACATAAAAGCCCAAACTAAAAATAATAATAATAATGCAATTAGGCCCATGCAGGTTGTCCTTCTAAGCAAATGAGTAGGGTGATCAACTTGGTCTCTAACTCCATTTCTTTGCTCTCTAGACATTCCAAATGGACTGAACCTTCTTTAAGGAGCAATGCGAGGGATTCTTGAAGCTTTTTGGCCTTTGAATGAGTTATTGGTCCTCCACTGGCATTTACATGTTCTTGAGTAGCCTCAAAATCACCATGGATCACATCATCTTTCTTGGGTTGAGCAGGATTTGCCCTCAAATCCAGCCCCTCACTGTCCTCCAAATAAGGTGATAAATCCTTCACATTGAAGGTGGCTAAAACATTGTACTCCCCTGGCAGATCTATCTTGTAAGCATTGCCATTCACCTTCTCTAATACTTTGAATGGACCATCTGCCCTAGGCATCAGCTTGGACTTTCTTTTGCTTGGGAATCTCTCCTTTCAAAGATGAACCACACAAGGTCACCCAGAACAAAATGAATTGGCTTCTTTCCTTTATTTCTTGCTTTTTCATAGGCTGCATTCTTCTTCTCTATCTACTATTTCACACTCTCATGCAAAGTTCTGATCATTTTAGCCTTCCTTTTCCAATCAAGACACACTCTCTTGCTGGTTGGAAGTGGTGCTAAATCAAGAGGTGTAATTGGATTAAATTCATAGACCACCTCAAAAGGAGAGTATTTAGTCGCACTATGCATACTTCTATTATATGCAAACTCAACAAAAGCCAAGCAATCATCCCAATTCTTCAAACTTTTATTAACAATAATTCTAAGCAAGGATGAAAGTGTGTGGTTTACCACTTCAGTTTGCCCATAGATTTGAGGATGGCAAGTTGTACTAAAGAGCAGTCTCATACCAAGCTTCTTCCATAAAGTCTTCCAAAAGTAACTCAAGAATTTAAAATCTCAATCAGATATAATGCTCCTTGGTATCCCATGTAATCTTACAATTTTTCGAAAGAACAAATCTGCTACATGAGAAGCATCATCAGTTTTGTTTCATAGTACAAAGTGTGACATCTTTAAGAACCTATCCATAACCACCATAACAGAATCCTCTCTCTTTTGAGTCCTAGGCAATCTAAGCACAAAATCCATACTTACATCAACCCATGGCTGATCCAAAACTGGTAGTGGCATATACAACCCATGGGCAGCCTCCTTGCTCTTTGCCTTCTTGCAGGTCACACACCTTTCTATTATTCAATGCACATCCTTAATCATTCCCGACCAATAGAAGTGTTCTTTAACCATCTCCAAAGTCTTATTCTCACCAAAATGGCCAGCTAAGCCCCCACCATGAGCTTCCCTCATCATAAGTTCTCAAATAGATTCAGTTGGAATACGTAGTTTGCCTGTCTTGAACAGGTATCCCTCATGTCCATAGAAACCATTAACAGCCCTTTGCTCAAAAGCCATATATATAGAAGCAAAGTTTGGATCATCCACATACTGACCTTTAATCAATTCAAAATCCATCAACTTCGCATTCAATAATGAAATTAGAGCATACCTTTGTGATAATGTGTCAGCCACTACATTTATATTTTCCTTCTTGTACTTAATGACATAAGGAAAAACCTCTAAAAACTCCACCATTTAGCATGTCTTTGGTTCAGCTTGTTCTGTCCCTTCAAATACTTCAAAGATTCATGATCTGTGTGAATGACAAACTCCTTGGATAACAAATAGTGCTGCCAAGTCTCTAGAGCTCTAATCAATGCATAGAACTCTTTATCATAGATAGAGTAATTCATACTTGCTCCACTCTACTTCTCAGTAAATAGGCAATAGGATGCTTATCTTGCATAAGAACAGCCCCAATTTTTACTCCTAAAGCATCACATTCTATCTTAAAGGTTTTGAAAAAATTAGGAAGAGCTAAAATAGGAGCTGAACATAATTTCTCCTTAATCAGCTCAAAACTCTTTTGGACAGCCTCATTCCATCTAAACTCACTATCCTTCTTGATACACTCAATTAAAGGAGCAAGAATAGTACTGAAATTCTTCACAAATCTTCTATAAAAGGATGCTAACCCATAAAAACTCCTTACTTCAGAAACACTAGTGGGAACAGGCCATTCCTTGATTGCCCTTATCTTTTCCTCATCAACCTCAACCCTATGTTGTGAAACCACGTAACCGAGAAAGATGATCTGATCTTGGCAGAATTGACACTTCTTGAGGTTGCCAAACAATCTCTCTTGTCGTAGTACTTTGACGACCTCCCTAAGATGCTCCACATGCTCGTCAAGACTCCTACTGTAAATTAGAATGTCATCAAAGTAAACCACAACAAATCTGCCAATAAACTTGCTTAAGACATGATTCATCAATCTCATGAAAGTGCTCGGTGCATTTGACAAGTCAAATGGCATAACCATCCACTCATACAATCCATGCTTAGTTTTGAAAGCTGTCTTCCATTCATCCCCCTCCTTCATTCGAATCTGATGGTACCCATTCTTTAGATCTATCTTCGAAAATACTTTAGAGCCATGCAATTCATCAAGCATATCATCCAACCTTGGGATAAGGTAGCGATACTTTATTGTTATTTTATTTATAGCCTGACTATCCACATACATCCTCATAGTCCCATCTTTCTTTGGCACTAATAATGTTGGTACTGAACAAGGGCTCATTGACTCCCTCACATATCCTTTTTCTAACAACTCATTTACTTGTTGTTGCAACTCCTTGCCCTCTTCTAAATTAGACTTATAGACTAGTCTATTTGGTAAGGCAACCCCCAGCATGAGATCAATTTGGTGTTCAATCCTTCTAATTGGTGGCAGCCTTTTTGGTAACTCTTTGGCAAACACATCTGCAAATTCTTCTAGAAGCTCCTTAATCTAAGGAGGGAAAGAAATTAATTTGTTTGGTTTTGCTTCCTTCACTATCAATAATATAATGGGACTGGAATTGGACAGAGCTTTCTATACTTTTCCTTTGGTTGCAAACAAGTTCTCCTTCTTTTCCTTCTCAATGTTCAGTTGATCTTTTAGTACTTATTGTGGACTAAGGGGTGCTAAAACAATCTTTTTTTCATCTTTCAAAAAGGAATAAGTGTTTCTGAATCCATCATGCACAACTTTCCTGTCATACTGCCACGGTCTTTCCAAAAGCAAGTGGCCTGCATTCATTGGAACCATATCACACATCACCTCATCTTTGTATGACTTTCCAATTGTGAATGGTACTAAAACCTGCTTTGTAACCTATACTTCTTCATGATCATTCAACCATTACAGTTTATATGGTTAGGAATATTTTGTTGTTGCTAGGTTCAACTTTCCCACCAATGTAGTGGAAGCAACATTAGTACAACTCCCTCCATCTATAATGACACCACACACCCTATTATTAATGGTGCACCTTGTATGGAATATGTTCTCTCGCTGCTCATCATCCTCCTTTGCTTGTGAATTTAAGGCTCATCGAATTACAAGTAATTCTCCCTCATCAGCATATTCTACATTATCTTCTTCCATACACTCACCTTCTCCCTCTTCTGTTGCAGCCTCATCTTCACTTTTAATCTCTCATTGCAACTCCCGAATGGTCATCACTCTATTGTTTAGACATTCTGAAGCACTGTGACCATGACCAAGACATTTAAAACACTTAATATCTCGGCTCCTCCTTGGTGGCTTTGAATCATTCATTTCTCCTTTTCTTTAGCTGAATCCATTTGCTGCTTGCTAGAGTCCTCTGGTGCCTTTCGTTGTTCACTTCATTTTGAAACAACCCATGGGGATGTGGAGGTTGCATTTGCTGCCTTGTTACTAATAGGTTGTGATACACTTTGCTTGTTTATTCCATATTTACATTGTCTTTCCACCTTAACAGCAAACTTAATCACATCTTCCAAAAATACATAAGGCTGTAATTCAACTGCATCAGCAATTTCTTTATTCAGCCCCCCTAACAACCTCGTAATAGTTTGCTCTTGAGGCTCTTGTAGTTCACATCTCATCATCAACACTTCAAATTCCTTCACATAATCCTCAACACACATCCCCCCTTGCCTAAGACTCTACATATTGATATACAATTCCTGCCTATAATATTCAGGAACAAAACATTTTTGCATGAGTCTTTTCATAAGTCACCAACTCCTAACCTCTTCTTCTCCATCTCTTCTGTGCTATGCTTTTAAGCTTTTCCATCATAAATTAGCATTATCTATAAATTCAAGGGCAGCAAGTTTGCATTTTTTAATTTCAGTATAATCTTGGCATTCAAATATCTTTTCCACCTATCGCACCCATTCCAAATACTCTTCAAATGAGCTAATTGCTTTGAATGGAGGAATCTTCATCTTTGCGTCATTTCCAAGATCCCACTGCTGCCTCCTTGGTTGTTCACCCATGACATAGTCCACTTCAGGATCATCTCCATCTTCCAGATCTTCTTCATGATTAGCCCCTCTGTGCATCTGATGAATATGTTGTGGGGGTTGCTGCACAGCCATTCTTTCAACTACTTATGTTAAATGATTGATTTGCTCCATCATCTCCTCTTGTTTTCGTTGGATCACCATGATTTGAGCTTGTTCCAGAGAAAGTCCTCTTGGAACATTGGGAGGGTTGTCATCTATCATATTTTTTATTTGGATCTGAAGGATTTAGGACAGGAAAAGAAAAGAATATATATGTAAATCCCTTAACTCAATCTATGCTCTGATACGAATATGATGTGCCCAAAATAATATTTTGTTTTAAATCAGGTCAAAGGAAAGGAAAAATCAGGATTTTTTTATGGTTGGATTTTGAAATCCAGAGGAAAGAAAAATAAGGATAAAGAGATTCCAGCAGCCCCTATTTGATAAGAAATTCGCCACAAACAAGAACAACTAGTTTGATTCGCCACACTCTAAGAAAGAAAGAAGGAAGAGTGATAAGAACCTATTCAAATTTGCCACTAAATAAGGAGATATTGTTTAGATAAGAATTTAGAGGAAATGCAGTCTACACTTTTTAATTTCTTCAAAAACTGATGGCTAGAGCCTCTCAACCCACTTTATAAAGGGTGCATACAGGTAGTAAATCCTAATGGGTCACAAAAACGTGAATAATTACTAATGGACTGGACTATCAAGCTCTTATTACATAAAAGCCCAAACCAAAAGAAATAACTTAAATGAAAGCCCTTATTACATAAAAGCCCAAACTAAAAATAATAATAATAATGCAATCAGGCCCATGTTGGTTGTCCTTCAAAGCAAATGAGTAGGGTGATCAACTTGGGCTCTAACTCTATTTCTTTGCTCTCTAGACATTCCAAATGGGTTGAACCTTCTTTAAGGAGCAATGCGAGGGCTTCTTGAAGCTTTTTGGACTTTGAACGAGTTATTGGTCCTCCACTAGCATTTACATGTTCTTGAGCAGCCTTAAAATCATCGTGGATCATATCACGGCTCCTGATTAGCTTCTCGATCTCATCTTGGAGCTGAATTCATTCTTCAGTATCGTGACCATGGTCATAATGGTAGAGACAGTACTTGTTTGGATTATGCCTAGCTGGGTGACTCCGCATTCTTTTCGATCTTGATAATTGCTCCTTGATCTCCATCAATACTTGGATCTTGGGAGCATTTAAAGGAGCATAGTTATGAAACTTTCTGAGTGGGGAGCCCCACCATACCCTTCGATCTGAGCTTCCTTGTCGGCGAGCTTATGGAGGGGTTCAAGCTCGTCTGCACTTCGGTGGGGTTCTGAAATACGATTGAGCTTCACTCAACTTCTCATCAGTTGTCAGCTTGCTAGATTCATCCGCTTGCTGCTCTTCTACGGCTTTCTAATCCTTCAGCTTGAAGGCTTCTTCTGCCCAAGCGTAGCCTTCTACCTAGGCTAGCATGTCGGCAAAATCCGAGGGAAACTTTTTTTCTAAAAAAAAAGAGGAGATCATTCTTCTGAAGGCTGTCATTTAGTGCGGCCATTGCAACTGACTAGTCCAAATTTGAATCTCTAGGGCAGTAGCATTAAAATAGCTGATGTAAGCTCGGATGGACTCTCCTTCTATTTGATATTTACAAGAGAGTCTGAATCTCGTCTCTGACATCAGTTGTTGATAAAATAAGCCATAAACTGGTGACTCAACTAATTAAAAGAAAAGATGGTACTTGGTTTGAGGCTCGAGTACTAGTTCCTCGCTACTTCCTTCAGAGTGGAGGAAAAAGCTCAACATAGAATAGCGTTAGGCATGCCATAGAGCAGCATCATAGTCTTTAAGACTTCAAGGTGGTCAATTGGGTTCGAGGTCCCATCATAGCTCTCAAACTGGGAGAGTTTGAAATTCAACGGGATAGGCTCTTGCATGTTGCGAGCAGAGAAAGGAGGATTAGTGCAGATATTGTCATGGCTA
The DNA here is from genome assembly GCA_006176705.1 of Cocos nucifera. NCBI lineage: Eukaryota > Viridiplantae > Streptophyta > Magnoliopsida > Arecales > Arecaceae > Cocos > Cocos nucifera. The sequence continues at coordinate 20,366 of QRFJ01004775.1, read as the reverse complement.
GTAGGGGCAACATGGTGGAGTTTATCAATCCACCGGTTCATTTCTTGAAGCTTCTAATTGAGAATATCATCTCAGTTATGGATCTCAAAGAATGACTGGTAGGAAGGGGGTAGTGATTCCCCAAGAGTGGAGTCATGATCAAAACAAGGGCTCTCTGCTCTTTTCTTCTCCTTCCCAGGAGTCACTGGCCGACTTGCCCGAGTGGGTTTTCCTAGCACCGAATCTCGGCATTCCGATAAGGATCTCTCCAACTGAACTGGTGTCAGAGGCTATTGCATTGCCTGCACTTCTTCAATAAGGCCCTTAACCTACTACATCAGTAGGTTGAATTGCTTCAGATCTACCATAACTATTGGTGGGGGTTATGGTGTCGGCAATGAGGTCGAAGTAGGTTGATCTAACTAAGATCTAGCAGCAGAGATGGTGGATCACCAGGTTGAAGCTTTCTTAGGCGGCATCTTTTCAGAACACAAGAAAGATCAGAGAGAAAATAATTGCAAAATTGAAAAGGAGACGAAAAAGATAAACTCCATTGGGTACTCCTTTAAGAACAAGGGCTCAAAATAGTCCCTTTATCTAGCACCAATCCTTTTGGTATAGAAAAGGCAAATGCTGAAGTTCACTGGAGCAAGAGAAGACGAGATCACCGACGTGACCTACAAGTCAAAGTTCAAATTGGAGGTGGGTGGCTCTGGCAAAACTCTCCAATGATCAAGTTAGCTTCTTGGTCAACAAGAATGGAGTACTCAGGAGAATGTAAGCAGAGATGAGAGCTTTGAAGGAGAAATCCTGATTTCCTAGGTCGGGTTCATTTAGATTTGATCAAATCAAGAGAGATATTTTAAAAATTTTTCTCATATATCTAGATCAGATCTGACATATTTCAAATCTAATTTTATAGATCTAATAAATAAAAATGAAAATAAATTAAATTTGATTTAATTTGCACCTTGATGTTGTGTAATCAGATTATCCTTTGATGATCCTACTGATTGCTTAAGGTTTTGGATCTAGCCACGCAAGTGACCGGCCTCTATCGGTATCCACTCAGACTGGATCTAGAGATCCTTTTTTTTTTTATCATCTCTCCAAATATTAAATCTGGATTTGATTTGAAGAATCTTCAAAACTCCTTTCCAAGATCTGCAGTCATCTCTGCAGCAGTGCTGCTTTCTTCCTTTCTCGTCATCTTTCTTTTGCCTGGATCACACCAAACTGGAGCCCAAAATTTCTTGGGTGTGGAGAGGAGAGAGAGGACCAAAAGTTGGCATGGAGGAGGAAGAGGGGCAGCCTTAGGGCACAGGCTAAGAGATTGTGAACTCTATAAAAGTTGGGCGTAGATAGGGTCTTATTTATAGACCCTACTGTGCCATGTCCAACTCCTCTTCTTCCCAACCAATCACAATTGCTTTCATGAAATTAGATCTAAATCTGATTAGTGGGATGACATCACCTGATCCAATCAGATGAGTGCCCCCTTAATTCATCCTTAGATGGTGCCTAAGATTGGTCAAAGTCTATAGGTTCTTAGGAGAACTCTAATTGGAATCCAAAAAGGCAGACCTGGAGTCCCATCCTATATGGGACTCCAGGCATCCCTACTTGGGCACACGCCAAGGGTGGCGTGCGCCCTCCCCTCCTTGCCAGGTTCTAGCAAGGGGACAACCCCCACCTAGCTCTCCAATAGGTGCATGACACATGGGTCAAGAATGTCAAAGTGTCAAAGGTCAATATTTGACCAAAGTCAAAAAGACAAGAATTAGCAGGTGACGAAAAATGGCAGGTGTATCTTAAATTTATCTCATAAATAAGACAACCTTTTCTGACTTGGACAAGCTCCAGTCAGACCAAGTGAAGGCCTCTGATTGAGCACAAACTCCTTTGGCTCAGTCAGAGACAACTATTTATGATAGTAAAAGAAGAACGTTAGGTTCAATCGAGTGCTAGCACGATTTTCTTGAACCTAATTGAATCTCATTCAGATCAATTGAACTAGATCAGTTCAATTGATGATCACCAGATTCAAACCCTTGTTTGTGTGACCCAGTTAGGTTCAGTTCTGTATGGTAATGGGATATGTCATGATCTCTATCATCGACATCATCGAAACTCCTTTCGATGGATCAGAACTCTTCTGATTCGAACAGCTAGAATGATCGATCATCTAAATCATTCTAATTGCTCCCAAAATCCACCAGTGACACCTAGCAGTATATGGTGGCAACCCATCAGAGCTGAATGCGAACCTCTTGGTGCAGCTACCTGTGTGATTAAGTTCTTCTATCTTGAGCCCCGATCAGATTAGGGTTAAGGTGAACTCGTCAAACCCTAGTCTCTGTCATATGATGTAATCATTCGATTCAAGTCCAATGTGAAAATCTAAATAGAAACTCTTTCTATTATTTCACTCTGCCATGGCCATGGGCTTCTGGACTTGATTCTCATGATCATCATAGGGCTGCTCCTCTATACCACCGAGGTAGATAGATTCCATCTTGATGCAATCCAGTTCCTACAATGAACATGCTATAGCCAACATACACCTCAGGATTTTCCATATGGCTAGGAGATCGAGTAATGGTGTAGTCAAACTATAACACCCTCAAGGTGAACTGCCGATGCACCTCAGGTCAAAGAACCAGACACACTACTGCAGCATCGAGTCAGTCATTGACGAGAAGGTAGACTTTCCTAATGACTACTCGAGGTGGTCACGCTCAGTGCCCTCGTTCTCTAACGAGTACCTGTACTCTCGCTCCGGTGTCTCCACACCGTAGACTCAAGACTCATCTACTAAAGAGAAGCGATTGTACACCAACCTTTCGGATCAATCACCATCCTCGTGATGATCCTATGGTCGGGAGCATTTTATGAGTTAATAATGATTATTCATGTCTTAAATTTTCAACTCTTGAAAATATGAATTATCATTACCATTAACTCAAAGGATGTATCACAGACACTAAATACACATATGTGATAGAAAATAACCCATTTTATTGATTTATAGTCAAAATTATAATTTTGCCCCTAGAAGTGTATTACAAGTGTCAGCCAATTCTGGCTTCTAGGGCACATATATCTAACAATCTCCCACTTGTCCTAAAGCCAATTGGCTACAAGTCTAAGTCCCATCTTCTCAAGGTGGGCTTCGATCTTCTGCTGGCCCAACGGCTTTGTAAGTGGGTCTGCCACATTATCTGTGGAGTTGACTCTCTTGACCTCGACGTAACCCTTCTCGAGGTAATCGCGGATGAGGTGGTATCGCCGCTCAATGTGCTTGGAATTTCTGGTGAGACCTCGGCTCCTTAGCAAGGGCTATGGCGCCATTGTTGTCGCAGTATAGAGGAATGGCATCTGATGGCATTACTCCAATTTCTGCAGCAAACTTCTTGTACCAGAATGCTTCCTTCGCAGCCTCTGATGCAGCGATATATTCTGCTTCCATGGTGGAATCTGCTATCACAGTTTGCTTGGAACTCTTTCAGCTGACAGCACCACCATTGCACACAAACAGACTCCCAGATGTCGACTTTCGATCATCTATATCGGACATGAAATCCGAGTCTGTGTATCCCTGGACTTGGAGTTCTCCATTACCAAAGACCAACATCATATCCTTAGTTCTTCTCAAGTACTTAAGGATACATTTCACAGAAGTCCAGTGTTCTTCACCTGGATTTGACTGATATCTGCTTGTGACACTCACAGCATGGGCTATATCAGGTCGTGTACATAGCATGGCATACATGAGGCTCCCTATTGCAGAAGCATAAGGGATCTTGCTCATGCATTCTATTTCCTCAGGTGTGCTAGGGCACATCTTCTTGGAAAGATGAATACCATGTCTGAAGGGTATTAATCCCCTCTTAGAGTTTTTCCATACTAAACCTCTTTAGTACTTTCCTCTATGTACATCTTCTGTGAAAGTCCTAGCATCCTATTCGGTCTATCCCTATAGACCTTAATTCCTAGAATAAAGGATGCTTCACCTAGGTCTTTCATGGAGAATTCCTTGGACAACCATATTTTGACTGTTGTCAACATGGGAATATCATTCCCAATAAGGAGGATGTCATCCACGTACAATACGAGGAAGACAACAGCGCTCCCACTGACCTTTTTGAAAACACATGGTTCCTCTTCATTTTTGATGAAACCAAACATTTTGATCACATCATTGAAATGAGTGTTCCAGCTCCGAGATGCTTGCTTAAGTCCATATATGGACCTTTGCAGCTTGCAAACCTTGTGATCAGTATCACTGGATGTGAAACCTAGCGGCTGTTCCATATAGATATCTTCCTCAAGATATCCATTTAAGAATGCCATTTTCACGTCCATTTGCCATATTTCATAATCGAAATAGGCTGCAACGGCAAGCAATGTGCGGATGGATTTTAGCATAGCCACTGGGAAAAAGGTATCCTGATAGTCAATGCCTTCGCGTTGACTATAACCTTTTGCCACTAGTCTAGCCTTGAATGTCTCCACATTCCCATCTGCACCAATCTTTCTCTTGAAGATCCATTTACACCCAATAGGTACTATACCTTCTGGTGGATCTACCAAGGTCCAGACTTGGTTTGAGTGCATCGAGTCAATTTCTGACTGCATTGCCTCTAGCCATTTCTCGGAGTCGATATCTGATATCGCCTCGTTGTAGGTTTTGGGATCATCACCATGAGCACCATTACCTACGAGGAACATTTTCTCTACTTCCTCTGAAATAATACCTAAGTATCTTTCAGGGGGATGGAAAACTCTTTCCGATCTACGAGGTGGAGGAGGTAGTGTTCTTATTGGCTCAACCTGATTTGGTTCCAATTGGTCCTTAGCTCGTTGTACTTGTGAGACTTTCTCATCAAGCTTAATCTGCTTTCCAATGCCGCTATCTTGAATAAACTATTTTTCAAGAAAGATGGCATGTCGACTCACAATCACATTGTGGTCTTCTGGAATGTAGAAATAGTATCCTAATGACTCTTTAGGATATCCTATGAATCGAGCTCTAAAGGACCTAAACTCTAACTTGTCCGCTTGTTGTCTTTTGACATGAGCCGGACAACCCCAAATTCTGAGATGACTCAGACTTGGTTTCTTACCGTGCCATATCTCATACGGTGTGGTAGGAACGGTTTTAGAGGGAACCCTATTCAGTAGATAAATTGAAGTTAACAATGAAGTGTCCCCAAAGAAAATCAGGGAAGGTCTGTGAAGCTCATCATGGATCGAACCATATCCAATAGAGTCCGATTTCTCCATTCTGAAACCCCGTTGAGTTGAGGTGTTCCTGGTGGAGTCCATTGAGAGACTATGCCATTTTTCTTGAGATAGTCTAGGAATTTTTCGGCTAAGGTATTCACCTCCTCGATCTGATCGAAGAACCTTAATGGGTTTTTCAGTTTATTTTTCTACTTCATGTCTGAATTCTTTGAACTTTTCAAAAGCTTCAGACTTGTGTCTCATAAGATACACATACCCATACCTAGACAGATCATCGGTAAAGGTAATGAAGTAGACAAAATTGCCTCTAGCCGGCACATCAAATGGGCCGCACACATCAGTATGTACTAGGGCAAGGAGATCTGTGGCCCTTTCCCCATGTCCAACAAAAGGGAGTTTAGTCATTTTGCCTTGAAGACAAGATTCACAAGTTGGATATGACTCGAAAGTCAATGGACTCAATAGCCCATTTTTCTCCAATTTGTTGATCCTATCTTCTGCTATATGACCTAATCTCAGGTGCCATAGATATCTATCATTTGGACTATCCCTAGGTCGTTTGGCATTCACGTTTTGCTCGATAGTTAGAACAGGTACATCAATATGTAGCTGATAAAGACCATTAATAAGAAAACCATTTGCAATTTTATTTCTTTCATAAAGAATGTTACAATGGTCCTTAAAGAAGGTAATCACATAGCCTTCTAGTGTGCTAAGCATGAAACAGAAATCAAATTCCTGCTAGCTGCAGGCACATAATAACAGTCTTTCAAAACTAAGTCTAAACCAGATGTAATCGAAGAGGGTATGTTTCCACCACCTACTGCAGCAACTCTTGCTCCATTACCGATGCGTAGGATCATGTCTCCATCCCTCAGCCTCCTGCTATCCTCCAAATGTGAAAGGCACAAATTGCAACTATAAGAAAAATAAATTTATTAAATAAGATTAAGATAAAATGAGCATACATTTGAGAATGTAGAATTATTTAAGATTGAATTTACCATGAATTTTCATTTATTAACTCATAAAATGCTTCTGACCGTAGGATCGTCATGAGAAAGATGATTGATCTGAAAGGTTAGTGTATAATCACTTCTTTATAGTAGATTAGTCTTGAGTCTATGGTGTAGAGACATCAGAGCGAGAGTATAGGTACTTGTTAGAGAACGAGGGCACTGAGCATGACCATCTCGAGTAGTTATAAGGAAGCCTACCTTCTTGTCGATGACTAACTTGAAGCTGCAGTGGTGTGTCTGGTTCTTTGACCTGAGGTGCATCGATAGTTCATCTTGAGGGTGTTATAGTTTGACTATACCATGACTCGATCTTCTAGCCATTCGAAACCCTGAGGTGTATGTTGACTATAGCATGTTCATTGTAGGAATTTGATTGCACCAAGAGGGAATCTATCTACCTCGGTAGAAGAGGAGCAGCCCTATGATGATCATGAGAATCAAGTCCATAAGCCCATGGTCATGGTAGAGAGTGAAATAATAGAAAGAGTTTCTATTAAAGTTTTCACATCGAACTTGAATCAAATGGTTAAATCATATGATAGAAATTAGGATTTGATGAGTTCACCTTAACCCTAATCTAATCGGGGCTCAAGATAGAAGAATTTAATCACACAGGTAGCTGCATCGAGAGGTTCATTTTTAGTTTTGATAGATTGCCACCATATACTGCTAGGTGTCACTGGTAGATTTTGGGAGCAATTAGAATGATTTAGATAATCAATCATTTCAGTTGTCTGAATCAGAAGAGTTCTGATCCATCGAAAGGAGTTTCGATTATGTCGATGATAGAGATCATGACATATCCCATTACCATATAGAACTGAACCTAACTGGATCGCACAAATAAGAGTTTGGATCTGGATATCATCAATTGGACTAACCTAGTTCAATTGATTTGAATTAGATTCAATTAGGTTCAAAAAAATCATGCTAGCACATGATTGAACCTAACGTTCTCCTTTTATTATCATTAAAAGTTATCTCAACTGAGCCAAATATGTTTGTGCTCACTCAGGTACCATTACTTGATCTGACTGAAGCTTGTCCAGATTAGAAAAGGGATGTCTTAATTTATGAGATAAATTTAAGACAACACTTGCCATTTTCCATCATCTGCTAATTCTTGTCCTTTGACTTTGGTCAAATGTTGACCTTTAATCCTTGGACATCTGCCTATGTGTCATACACTTATTGGAGAGCAGATAGGAGCTTGTCCTCTTACTAGAATTTAGAAAGGAGGGGATTCATGCCTAGGATGGCGTGCACCCTTGGATAGGGATGCTTGGAGTCCCATACTGATGGGACTCCAAGTTGCTTCTTGGATTCTACTTAGGTGACCCTTACCTATAGACTTTGACCAGTCTTAGGCACCATCTAAGGATGAATTTATGGGGCTCTCATCTGATTGGATCAGGTGATGTTATCCCATCAATCAAATTTAGATTTGATTGCATGAAGCGATGCGATTGGCCAGGATGATGTGGCACTACATGGCGCGCAGCGCCTATAAATAAACCCTATCTGCGCCCAACTTTCATAGAATTTCTCCTAGCCCATGCTCCAAGGCTGCCCCTCTCCCTCCTCCATGCCATCTTTTGATCGTCTCTCTCCTCTCATGCCCATGGAAAGTTGGACTTCAGTTTGGTGCGATCCAGGCAAGAAAAGGCTGACGAGAAAGGAAGAAGGCAGCACTACTGCAGAGACGACTGCTGATCTTCAGAAGAAATTTTAAAGATCCTCCAAATCAGATCTAGATCTAATTTTTGGAGAGATGATAAAGAAGGAGAAGATATCCAGATCCAGTCTGAGTGGATACCGGTAGAGGCTAGGCTTGCGTGGCTAGATCCAGAACCTCAGGTAATCAGCAGGATCATCAAAGGATAATCGGATTACCCACATCAAGGTACAAATTAAATTAGATTTAATTTAATTTATTTTTATTTATTAGATTTATAAAATTAAATCTAAAATATCTTAGATCTGATATAGATGCTTAAGAGAAATTTTTGAAATATCTCTCTTGATCCAATCAGATCTGAACGAACCTGATCCGAAAAATCAGGATTTTTCCTTCAACTAGTATCAAAGCTAGGTTCAATAAAAAATATTTAGATCTAATTTTTAATTTATTTTGATCTACTAATTGGTGATTTTAGATGTCATATGATATGTTATTGGATCTAAAATTAGAAAAAATTAAAATTAAATAATATAGATCTAAGTTCTACAATATACATGACTAGTTGTAAAATAGAATAGTCTATACGTAGTTTTGCATGATCATGATTTATTTTGATTAAATTATATTTTTTAATATATTTATTTTTTATTTTTTAATGATTATAAATATTATAATAGGATCAAAATAATAAAAAATAAAATTATTTAATTTTTAGATCATATGAGATATGATAATTGCATGTCTAGACTAGTTGTAGAATAATTCTACATAATTGTCTAGATTAGAATTTATTTTGATATGATCAATTTAAATCTAATTTTTTAGATAATTATGAGATAATTTAGATCTGAAAATCATGCATGCATGATACATGAGATGTATACAAAATATGTATTAAGTTAGATCAAATTATATATATGAAATATATGATGTAGATCTAACTAATTTTGTAGATTTATATTTCTGATTAAGGCATTTCTCGAGGCCATTCGATCATAACAATAAAGTAGGACTTAAATGTCCTCTCCTCCCATTCGATGGGGTGTTCTTATGATGTGTAGGGGTGCTGTGCATTTTGTTAGATATATGTGCCCTAGAAGCCAGAATTGGCCGGCACTTATAATACACTTCTAGGGGCAAAATTATAATTTTGACTATAATCAATAAAATGGATTACTTTCTATCACATATGTGTGTCTGTGATACATCCTATGAGTTAATGGTAATGATAATTCATATTTTCAAGAGTTGAAAATTTAAGACATGAATAATCATTATTAACTCATAAAATGCTCCCGACCATAGGATCATCATGAGGATGGTGATTGATCCAGAAGGTTGGTGTACAATCGCTTCTCTTTAGTAGATGAGTCTTGAGTTTACGGTGTGGAGACATCGGAGTGAGAGTATAGGATACTCGTTAGAGAACGAGGGCACTGAGCGTGACCACCTCGAGTAGTCATTAGGGAGTCTACCTTCTCGTCAATGACTGACTCGATGCTGCAGTAGTGTGTCTGGTTCTTTGACCTGAGATGCATCGGACAGTTCACCTTGAGGGTGTTATAGTTTGACTACACCATTACTCGGATCTCCTAGCCATATGGAACCCTGAGGTGTATGTTGGCTATAGCATGTTCATTGTAGGAACTGGATTGCATCAAGATGGAATCTATCTACCTCGGTGGTAGAGGAGCAGCCCTATGATGATCATGAGAATCAAGTCTCAGAAGTCCATGGCCATGGTAGAGTGAAATAATAGAAAGAGTTTCTATTTAGATTTTCACATTGGACTTGAATCGAATGATTACATCATATGACAGAGACTAGGGTTTGACGAGTTCACCTTAACCCTAATCTGATCGGGGCTCAAGATAGAAGAACTTAATCACACAGGTAGCTGCACCAAGAGGTTCGCATTCAGCTCTGATGGGTTGCCACCATATACTGCTAGGTGTCACTGGTGGATTTTGGGAGCAATTAGAATGATTTAGATGATCGATCATTCTAGCTGTTCGAATCAGAAGAGTTCTGATCCATCGAAAGGAGTTTTCGATGATGTCGATGATAGAGATCATGACATATCCCATTACCATACAGAACTGAACCTAACTGGGTCACACAAACAAGGGTTTGAATCTGGTGATCATCAATTGAACTGATCCTAGTTCAATTGATCTGAATGAGATTCAATTAGGTTCAAGAAAATCGTGCTAGCACTCGATTGAACCTAACGTTCTTCTTTTACTATCATAAATAAGTTGTCCTGACTGAGCCAAAGGAGTTTGTGCTCAATCAGAGGCCTTCATATGGTCTGACTGGAGGTTGTCCAAGTCAGAAAAGGTTGTCTTATTTTGTAAGACATTACCTGCCATTTTTGGTCACCTGCCATTTCTTCATCTTTTGACTTTGGTCAAAAGTCTACCTTTGACTGGTCAAATGTTGACCATTGATACTTTGACTTTTGACCACATGTATCATGCACCTATTGGAGAGCTGGTGGGGGCCTGTCCCCCTGCCAGAACCTGGCAAGGAGGAGGGCGCACGCCACCCTTGGCGTGTGCCCAAGCTGGAGGCGCCTAGGAGTCCCTGTTGGACAAGGACTCCATCTCCTTTTTGGATTCCAATTAGAGTTCTCCTAAGAACCAACTTTGACTGGTCTTAGGCACCCTCTAAGGAGGAATCCTGGGGACTCTATTTCCACCAATCAGATTTAGATCTGATTTCACAAAGAGTTGTGATTGGTTAGGAAGAAGAGGAGTTGGATCACAGACAGTCTATAAATATGACCCTACGCCCAACTCAAATTATGATTGAAAAATTATAATTCTCCATGCCCCAAGGCTGCTTCTCCTCTCCTCCTCCACACCAAAGCACCTTCTCCCTCTTCTCTCCACGTCTAAGGAGGTTTGGATTCTTGGTTGGTGCAATCTAGATCAAAGAAAGATGACTGAAAGCTAGAAGGCTGCGCTGCTGCAAAGGACGACTGCTGATCTTCAAAAGAGGTTTTGAAGATCCTCCAGATCAGATCCAGATCTAATTTCTAGAGACGTGATAGAGAAGAAGAGCATCTCCAGATCCAGCCTGAGTGGATACCGGTAGAGGCCAGGCACTTGCGTGGCTAGATCCAGAACCTTCCGCTGCATACAGGATCATCAATGGGTAATAGGATTACCCACATCAAGGTAAATTAAATTTGATTTAATTTATCTTAATTTTATTTTAATTATTAAAATAATAAGAATCAGATCTAAAATATCTCAAGATCTGATTAGATCAAAGAGAAAAAAATTTTTGAAATATATCTCTTGATCTGATCAGATCTGAACGAACCTGGTCCGGGAAATCAGGATTTTCCTTCAACTGGTATCAGAGCCAAGGTTCTAAAAAGTATTTAGATCTGATTTTAAATTTTATTTTAATTAAAAAATAAGTGATTTTAGATGTCACATGAGATGTGATCAGATCTGAAATCAGAAAAAATTAAAATTAAATGATTTGGATCTAAGATTAGAAAATATGCATGACTAGTTCTAAAATAGAATAGTTCTATAGAATAGTCTTGCATGTTTTGATTTAATCTGATTAAATCATATTTTAGATCTATTTATTTACTATTTTTTGATATTATAAGTGTTATAATAACATCTAAAAAATAGCAAATAAAAATTATTTAATTTTTAAATATCATATGAGATATGATTGATGCATGTCTAGACTAGTTGTAGAATAGTTCTACATAATTGTCTAGATTAGAATTTATTTTGATTAGATCAATTTAAATCTAATTTTTTAGATTATTATGAGATAATTTAGATCTGAAAATATGCATGATTTGATACATGAGATGTATGCAAAATATGCCATGATTAGATCTAATTTGTATATGAGATATATGATATAGATCTAAAACTATTTTGTAGTATTGCATGTTCCTGATTAAGGCGTTCCTCTTGGCCGTCCGGTCATAAGAACGAAGAAGGGTTTAAAGGCCCTCTCTTCCCATTCGATGGGGTGTTCTTATGATGTGTAGGGGTGCTGCGTGTTCGTCCTTAATCAGAAACCCAAAACTTACTTTCTGCAAAACCCTAGATCCTGAAACCCTAGGATTTATTGTGCATATTTTGTTTATGAACCCTACTTAATTAAGAATTAAGATTATGGAATATTAATTAGGTCTAAAATTGAGAATTTTCAGATCTAAGACATATTCATAATACTGGGTTCGGGCTTGGGTAGCTCAATTAGGTCTAAGCGGTTGATCAAACCGAATCAAGAGTTGGTTAGATGGGATCAACAATGCTTAAATTGACCAGCCTAATAGGATTAAGTCTGGGTCAAGATCGAGTCACGATCAAGCAAGACCTAATTAGGCTCAGAGGTTAGAGTCTGGATTGTAGGCTAACCCAATTGGTTCTGACTCAACAATTTGGTGTCTAAGGTAAGTTTGGCACATACGACCGACTGGTTTTTAATTGGAAGCTACTCGACCTGAATGCATTCTTGTACGAGTTAATGGCATATTCCTTCCACCGGTCTCACTTACCTGGCCATATCTGTTGACACAGTTCTGATCTGAGGTGGTCAATAATCCGAGCTAACCCATGCCACTAGGTTAGTCATAATTGTTATGACTAATGCCAAGTCTAGTTTAATGAGACCTGAATCAATTCTCCCTAAGAAAAGATTAAGTCTGAGGTCTTCCACCATTGTAGATGTGCGGGCCCTTCCCGGGGTTGATTGTTCTCGGCTGGATACAGTGGCTCAGTTGCACCGGGAAAGATGCAACCATGTCTATTAGGCATTGGATGCTATGGGCTGGAGGATGAGTTGGGCTCAATATTCTGGATACGGTGAGAGACTCAATTAGGAACCCAGTCTATGCAAATGGTGGGTCTGACTTAACTAAGGAGTGGATCAATATTCTGGATACGGTGAGATTCATGAATTAGAGACCAAGTTTGGGTGCACCATGATTAGAGAATCATTGAACAAGAGTTGTTCACTCATTGGCTAACCCATCACCAATAACTGTTAGGTGAGGTGATGAGTCAGTTGGTGAGACCGCACCACCCACTAGAAATCATTAATCATGGAGATTTTTCGCATCTCTACAGAGGGAGTGTAGGGATCCGAGAAAATAGTGGGAGCTAATTTGTTTAAAAATAAAATCCCTAAATAAATTGGTCAAGTCAATAATTACAGTATCTAACTAGAATCTTTGACTCTCTACAGGAAAAATGTCTGCGTCCAACCCATTGGCACGTATCCTGGACACACATAGACTGACTGGACCCAATTATAAAGATTGGCTCAGGAACTACAAAATTATTTTGGGTTTCGAGAAGTTAACCCATGTTTTGGACCAGGACCCTCCCACCTTACCAGCCCGTCCATCCACTGAACAGAGAGCGTCTCTGGAAAAATGGATAGACGAAGATAATAAGGCCAGATATTACATGTTGGGCTCGATGTCTGATGAGCTCCAGCGCCAACATGAAGATATCGGGACTGCTCGCCAAATGTTGGCTCACCTGCAGGAGATGTTTGGTGAACAGAGTCGCGCAGCCAAATATCAAGTCACGAAATGACTTTTTAAGGCTAAGATGCGTGATGGGCAGTCAGTCCAAGATCACTGTCTGATGACAATGATCAAGGACATGGAAGAGCTTGAGAAAGCTCGGTGTGAAGTTGGACTTGGATCTGCAGAACGATATTATTCTGCAATCCTTGACTGATGCATATGGGCAATTCATCATGAATTACCACATGCATAAACTTCAAAATTCCTTGGCCGAATTAATGAATATGCTGGTTACCGCTGAGCTTTCTATGAAAGGTTCTAAAGGCTCAGTTCTTGCTATGGAACGGACTTCTTCCAAAAGAAAGTCTTATGGAAAGAAAAAGAAGTCTGTGAAAAAGCAAAAGGTGGAAGGATCAAAGAAGAAGAAGGCAGAAGCCGAAGAAAAAAGGCCGATGTCAAAGGAAAGTGTTTCCATTGCAACAGCGACGGCCATTGGAAGCGGAACTGCCCTACTTACCTGGCCACCCTGAAGAACAAGAAGGAAGGTCCTTCTGGAGGTATGCTCGTTATTGAGTCTAACCTTACGGTTTCTTCTGCATCCAGTTGGGTGCTTGACTCTGGTTCTAGTGCTCATCTGTGCACTTCCATGCAGGGTCTTGAGGATAGCAGGAGGCTGAGGGATGGAGACATGATCCTACGCATCGGTAATGGAGCAAGAGTTGCTGCAGTAGCCGTGGGAACATACCCTCTTCGATTACCATCTGGTTTAGACTTAGTTTTGAAAGACTGTTATTATGTGCCTGCAGCTAGCAGGAATTTGATTTCTGTTTCATGCTTAGCACAAGAAGGCTATGTGATTACCTTCTTTAAGGACCATTGTAACATTCTTTATGAAAGAAATAAAATTGCAAATGGTTTCCTTATTAATGGTCTTTATCAGCTACATATTGATGTACCTGTTCTAACTATCGAGCAAAACGTGAATGCCAAACGACCTAGGGATAGTCCAAATGATAGATATCTATGGCACCTGAGATTAGGTCATATAGCAGAAGATAGGATCAACAAATTGGAGAAAAATGGGCTATTGAGTCCATTGACTTTCGAGTCATATCCAACTTGTGAATCTTGTCTTCAAGGCAAAATGACTAAACTCCCTTTTGTTGGACATGGGGAGAGGGGCATCCTGAAGGTTCGTTCAGATCTGATCAGATCAAGAGATATATTTCAAAAATTTTTCTCTTTGATCTAATCAGATCTGATATTTCAGATCTGATTCTTATTATTTTAATAAATAAAATAAAATAAGATAAATTAAATCAAATTTAATTTACCTGATTTGGGTAATCCTATTACCCTGTTGATGATCCTGTATTGCAGCGGAAGGTTCTGGATCTAGCCACGCAAGCGCCTGGCCTCTACCGGTATCCACTCAGGCTGGATCTGGAGATCCTCTTCTTCTCTATCACGTCTCCAAAAATCAGATCTGGATCTGATCTGGAGGATCTTCAAAACTCCTTTTGAAGATCAGCAGTCGTCCTTTGCAGCAGCGCAGCCTTCTTGCTTTTGATCGCCTTTCTTTGATCTGGATCGCACCAACCAAGTCCAAAACTCCTTTTGGACGTGGAGAGGAGAGGGAGAAGAAGCTTTGGCATGGAGGAAGGAGGGGAGAGGCAGCCTTGGGGCATGGGAAACTCTTTATTCAATTACAATTCTGAGTTGGGCGCAGGGTCTTATTTATAGACTAAGCTGTGATCCAACTCCTCTTCTTCCCAACCAATCACAACCCTTTGTGAAATCAGATCTAAATCTGATTGGTGGGAATAGAGTCCCCTGGATTCCTCCTTAGAGGGTGCCTAAGACCAGTCAAAGTTGGTTCTTAGAAGAACTCTAATTGGAATCCAAAAAGGAGATGGAGTCCTTGTCCAACAAGGACTCCTAGGCGCCTCCAACTTGGGCACACGCCTAGGGTGGCGTGCGCCCTTCCTCCTTGCCAGGTTCTGGCAGGGGGACAGGCCCCCACCAGCTCTCCAATAGGTGCATGACATGTGGTCAAAAGTCAAAGTGTCAATGGTCAATGTTTGACCAGTCAAAGGTAGACTTTTGACCAAAGTCAAAGAACAAGAAATGGCAGGTGACCAAAAATGGCAGGTAATGTCTTACAAAATAAGACAACCTTTTCTGACTTGGACAACCTCCAGTCAGACCATATGAAGGCCTCTGATTGAGCACAAACTCCTTTGGCTCAGACAGGACAACTTATTTATGATAGCAAAAGAAGAACGTTAGGTTCAATCGAGTGCTAGCACGATTTTCTTGAACCTAATTGAATCTCATTCAGATCAATTGAACTAGATCAGTTCAATTGATGATCACCAGATTCAAACCCTTGTTTGTGTGACCCAGTTAGGTTCAGTTCTGTATGGTAATGGGATATGTCATGATCTCTATCATCGACATCATCGAAACTCCTTTCGATGGATCAGAACTCTTCTGATTCGAACAGCTAGAATGATCGATCATCTAAATCATTCTAATTGCTCCCAAAATCCACCAGTGACACCTAGCAGTATATGGTGGCAACCCATCAGAGCTGAATGCGAACCTCTTGGTGCAGCTACCTGTGTGATTAAGTTCTTCTATCTTGAGCCCCGATCAGATTAGGGTTAAGGTGAACTCGTCAAACCCTAGTCTCTGTCATATGATGTAATCATTCGATTCGAGTCCAATGTGAAAATCTAAATAGAAACTCTTTCTATTATTTCACTCTGCCATGGCCATGGATTTCTGGACTTGATTCTCATGATCATCATAGGGCTGCTCCTCTACCACCGAGGTAGATAGATTCCATCTTGATGCAATCCAGTTCCTACAATGAACATGCTATAGCCAACATACACCTCAGGGTTCCATATGGCTAGGAGACCGAGTAATGGTGTAGTCAAACTATAACACCCTCAAGGTGAACTGCCGATGCATCTCAGGTCAAAGAACCAGACACACTACTGCAGCATCGAGTCAGTCATTGACGAGAAGGTAGACTCCCTAATGACTACTCGAGGTGGTCACGCTCAGTGCCCTCGTTCTCTAACGAGTACCTGTACTCTCGCTCCGGTGTCTCCACACCGTAGACTCAAGACTCATCTACTAAAGAGAAGCGATTGTACACCAACCTTCCGGATCAATCACCATCCTCGTGATGATCCTATGGTCGGGAGCAATTTTATGAGTTAATAATGATTATTCATGTCTTAAATTTTCAACTCTTGAAAATATGAATTATCATTACCATTAACTCAAAGGATGTATCACAGACACTAAATACACATATGTGATAGAAAATAACCCATTTTATTGATTATTAGTCAAAATTATAATTTTGCCCCTAGAAGTGTATTACAAGTGTCAGCCAATTCTGGCTTCTAGGGCACATATATCTAACAATCTCCCACTTGTCCTAAAGCCAATTGGCTACAAGTCTAAGTCCCATCTTCTCAAGGTGGGCTTCGATCTTCTGTTGGCCCAACGGCTTTGTAAGTGGGTCTGCCACATTATCTGTGGAGTTGACTCTCTTGACCTCGAATAACCTTTCTCGAGGTAATCGTGGATGAGTGGTATCACAGTTTGCTTGGAACTCTTCCAGCTGACAGCTCCACCATTGCACACAAACAGACTCCCAGATGTCGACTTTCGATCATCTATATCGGACATGAAGTCCGAGTCTGTGTATCCCTGGACTTGGAGTTCTCCATTACCAAAGACCAACATCATATCCTTAGTTCTTCTCAAGTACTTAAGGATACATTTCACAGAAGTCCAGTGTTCTTCACCTGGATTTGACTGATATCTGCTTGTGACACTCACAGCATGGGCTATATCAGGTCGTGTACATAGCATGGCATACATGAGGCTCCCTATTGCAGAAGCATAAGGGATCTTGCTCATGCGTTCTATTTCCTCAGGTGTGCTGGGGCACATCTTCTTGGAAAGATGAATACCATGTCTGAAGGGTATTAATCCCCTCTTAGAGTTTTCCATACTAAACCTCTTTAGTACTTCCTCTATGTACATCTTCTGTGAAAGTCCTAGCATCCTATTCGGTCTATCCCTATAGACCTTAATTCCTAGAATAAAGGATGCTTCACCTAGGTCTTTCATGGAGAATTCCTTGGACAACCACATATTTGACTGATGTCAACATGGGAATATCATTCCCAATAAGGAGGATGTCATCCACGTACAATACGAGGAAGACAACAGCGCTCCCACTGACCTTTTTGAAAAACACATGGTTCCTCTTCATTTTTGAT
Organism: Cocos nucifera; assembly: GCA_006176705.1. Classification (NCBI taxonomy): domain Eukaryota; kingdom Viridiplantae; phylum Streptophyta; class Magnoliopsida; order Arecales; family Arecaceae; genus Cocos; species Cocos nucifera. The sequence goes on along the minus strand of QRFJ01004775.1, from coordinate 2,609 downwards.
GAAACCAAACTTTTTGATCACATCATTGAAATGAGTGTTCCAGCTCCGAGATGCTTGCTTAAGTCCATATATGGACCTTTGCAGCTTGCAAACCTTGTGATCAGTATCACTGGATGTGAAACCTAGCGGCTGTTCCATATAGATATCTTCCTCAAGATATCCATTTAAGAATGCCGTTTTCACGTCCATTTGCCATATTTCATAATCGAAATAGGCTGCAATGGCAAGCAATGTGCGGATGGATTTTAGCATAGCCACTGGGGAAAAGGTATCCTGATAGTCAATGCCTTCGCGTTGACTATAACCTTTTGCCACTAGTCTAGCCTTGAATGTCTCCACATTCCCATCTGCACCAATCTTTCTCTTGAAGATCCATTTACACCCAATAGGTACTATACCTTCTGGTGGATCTACCAAGGTCCAGACTTGGTTTGAGTGCATCGAGTCAATTTCTGACTGCATTGCCTCTAGCCATTTCTCGGAGTCGATATCTGATATCGCCTCGTTGTAGGTTTTGGGATCATCACCATGAGCACCATTACCTACGAGGAACATTTTCTCTACTTCCTCTGAAATAATACCTAAGTATGAGTATCTCTCAAAGGGATGGAAAACTCTTTCTGTCTACGAGGTTGAAAGGAGTAAGTTTCCTTTATGGCTCAATCTATTTGTCCAATTGTTTCTTAGGCTCAATTCCACTTATGAGACTTTCTCATTCAAGCTTGATCTGTTTTCCACATGCCGCTGTCTTAATAACATTTTTCGAAAAGAAAGATGCTATTACGACTCACTAATCACAATTGTGTCTTGCTGGAATGTAGAAATAGTCATCCAATGACTCTTTAGTATCCTATGAATCGAGCTCTAAAAGACTCTAAACCTAACTTTCCGCTTGTTTCGTTTGACGTGGACTGACAACCCCAAATTCTGAGATTACTCAGACTTGATTTCTTCCCGGCATACTCATTACGTGGGTGAACGATTTTAGACGGAACCCATTCAGTAGATAAATTGAAGTTAACAATGATGTCCCCAAAGAAAATCAGGAAGGTTTGTTGAAGCTCACATGGCATCGAACCATTATCCATATACGGTCCGATTCTCGATCTGTAAACCTCCAATTAGTTGAGGGTTCCTGGTGGAGTCCATTAGAGAACTATGCTCGATTATTTCTCTAGATAAGCCAGAAATTCGAACTAAAGGTAAATGTCACCTCCTCGATACTTGAATCCGAAGAACCTTAATGGTTTTCACAGTTTATTTTCTAACTTCTAATTTGAAAATCTTGAAACTTTCAAAAGCTTCAGACTTATTCTCATAAATACACATGCCTCTATACTAACAGATCTAATCGTAAACGTAATGAAGTAACAAAATTGCCTCTAGGCCGGCACATTTCAATGGCCGCACACCTTGCAGTATGTTACAGGGCAACGTGAGATCTGTTGCCCTTCCCCTATGTCCTATCTAAAAGGATTTAGTCATTTTGCCTTAGACAAGATTCATAAGTAAATATTGTAACTCGAAAGTCAATGGACTTAACAAACCATTTTTTCTCCTCAATTTGTTGAACCTAAATTTCCTGCTACTATGACCTAATCTCATTGTCCTATAGTATATCTATCGATTGGACTATCCATAGTCCTTGCATTCACTGGTTTTTGCTTATAGTAGAATAGGTATCATCAAAGTATGTACTGATAAAAGACATTAATAAGAAACCATTTGCATTTATTTCTTCATAAAGAATGTACATGCCCTTAAATAAGGAATCAATAGCCTTCTTGTGCTAAGCATAAACAAACATAAATTCCTACTAGCTATCGGCATCATAATAACATCTTTCAAAACTAAGTCTAAACCAAATGGTAATCGAGAGGTAATTTTCCATGGCACTGGCAGCAACCTTGCTCCATTATCCAACGCATAGATCATGTCTCCATCCCTCACCTCCCTGCTATCTCAAATACCTGCATGAGAAGTGTAACTAATTAGCCAATAACCCAGAGTCAAGCAGCCAACTGATGCAAAGAAATCGTAAGTTAGACCAATAAACAGCAACCTCCAAAGGATCCTTTCCTTCTTATTCTTTAGGGTAGCCAGGTAATAAGGGCAGTTCCCTTTAATGGCCGTTGCGATTGCAAGTATCGGAAACAACTTCCTTACGCATCGGCCTTTTTCTTTGGCTCTGCCTTCTCTTCTTTGTTCCTTCCACCTTCTACTTTTCGTAGACTCTTGTTTCTTTCATAAACTTTTTTTTGGAAGAAGTCCATTTCATATAAAGAACTGAGCCTTTAAAACCTTGATAGAAACCACGGTAACCATACATATCATTAGATCGGACAAGAATTTCTCTGAATTATGCAGTCGGTAATTCATGATAATTGTCCGTATGCATCATCAAGGATTGCAGAATAAATCATTCGTAAGGTCCAAGTCTAACTTCCATCTGACTATCAAGCTTCTTCCATATCCTAAATCAGTTTGTCAGACATGATCTGACTGACTGCCCATCATGTCCAATCTAGTCTTTAAAAGCATTTCAAGACTAATATTTTGGGCCTGCGGCGACCTGTTCAACCAAACATCTCCTACAATCTCTCTCACAA
>QRFJ01004774.1:60882-75439 GCA_006176705.1 Cocos nucifera | reverse complement strand
GTCTACCTTTGACTGGTCAAACGTTGACCATTGACCCTTTGACTTTTGACCACATGTCATGCACCTATTGGAGAGCTGGTGGGGCCTGTCCCCCTGCCAGAACCTGGCAAGGAGAAGGGCGCACGCCAAGGTGGCGTGAGCCCAAGTAGGAGGCGCCTAGGAGTCCTTGTTGGACAAGGACTCCATCTCCCTTTTGGATTCCAATCAGAGTTCTACTAAGAATCCACTTTGACTGGTCTTAGGCGCCCTCTAAGGAGGAATCCAGGGGTCTCTATTCCAACCAATCAGATTTAGATCTGATTTCACAAAGGGTTGTGATTGGTTGGAGATGAAGAGGAGTTGGATCACAATAGGTCTATAAATAAGACCCTGCGCCCAACCCTAAAAGAATGCGATTGAGAAATTCCCCACGCCCCAAGGCTGCCTCTCCCCTCCTTCTCCATGCCATAGTTCATCTTCTCCCCTTGCTCTCCACGTCCAAAAGTGTTTTGGATCTCAGGTTGGTGCGATTCAGATCGAGAGAAAGGCGATCAGAAAGCTAGAAGGCTGCGCTGCTGCAAAGGACAACTGCTGATCTTCAAAAGCTAGTTTTGAAGATCCTCCAAGATCAGATTCCAGATCTGATTTTTGGAGGTGTGATAGAGAAGAAGAGGATCTCCAGATCCAGTCTGAGTGGATACCGATACAGGCCAGGCACTTACGCATGGCTAGATCCAGAATCTTTCCGCTGCTTATCAAGGATCATCAACAGGATAATAGGATTACCCTACATCAAGATAAATTAAATTTGATTTAATTTATCTTATTTTATTTTATTTATTAAAATAATAATAATCAGATCTGAAATTTATCAAGATCTGATTGAGATCAAGAGAAAATTTTTGAAATATATCTCTTGATCTGATCAGATCTGGACGAACCTGGACCGGGAAATAAGGATTACCCTTCAGTCAAATCACACCCAGACTCACTGCTAGTTCGATGTGGAACCAATGGGTCATGCACAAAGAGAGTTGATTAAGGGTCTAATTGGATTAGACCATGTTTGCAAGATGAACTTGCTAGCATATGTAGCAAACCCTAGCACCTGGATTCGAATTGGATTCGAATCGGCTTTCGATTTGGGCTAATTAAGGTCCGATTTAAGCCAAATAGGATTTGATCTTGAATTGGATTAACCTAGACTGATTGGACTTCAGTTGGGGTGCCACATACCTGAATCCCACATGCCAAAGAGTCTCTCTCTTGTGCGTGGGAAGTCTTTCATGCATAAAGCATTTTTTGGCGCATAGAATTAGTTGGCGCCTACCTTCTTTGACTTTTCCCATTTGTTATGTTGCGTAAAAATTTTGAATAGGTGTGGACATCTGATATGGGGCAATAAAGAGTCCTTCCACAAGTTAGAAACTCCATTTTCTTTTTAATTTTTGTCGCCTAGGATTCTTTGTCGCCCAAGACTCCTTGCCGCCCAGGACTCCATTGACATCCACTCCTTCTTGACGCCTCTTAGACCAAGTCAAAGTCCATTGGGACTTTGACTATTCAAAGATCATCTCCACGCCTTCTTGCTGAACGGGCATCCCTTCTTTGAGCCATTGGATGGCCCTTTTATCTGATCTAATGGATGAAAAGGGTGGCACCAATGATGAAATATTGCGACTCTTTGTAAATAACTTACATAGAATTAGTCCAAGAGTCCTACTTTAAGGCACCTCTTGGACTAAGTCTACATCTCATTATTTCTGATGAGGCATGAGATTGGCTGAAGGGACATGAGATTTTTTTTTTTAAAGGGTGCAAGAAATTATGTTGGCACCCTTACGTACATTATGAATAAGGGTGCATACCTTGAGTCCGGCAGATGTAAAAAAATTATCTTTCTTTCTTAGAAGAGTTTCTTTTTATCTAATTTTCTTTCTTTCCTTCTCTTGTCTAGACCTTATCCTTATAAGGACAAGAAGTCATCTTAAGACTAAGAGATTAGGATGGAAAATTAAGAAGACAAAGAAAAAGAAAGATAGATAAGGAGAGGCAAGGAAGGTGACATAAAGGCTAAAGAAGGTCTTGCCCTTTTAATTAAAGTTCTTATTATTTAAACTCTAATTATATAAATCAGAGGTGCTGGTGTCTTGATCAAGTCTCTATATGGATCAACATTGGAGGGTGAACACGTGGGCACCTGGTGGAACCCCTGACGGACTGCTACCGATGATCAGAGTCAATTTAGGGTTTAGCGATAAGAGGTATGTTTTAATACTTTATTTTATATTATAAATGCATGTTATATGATTTAATTACTAAAAGGTGGTCTAGGGTTCAGGTTTGGTTTATATGATTTCATGTTTTTGCTTTGAAATCTATGCTTCCATCCTATACACCATTCCTATCAGTGGTATCAGAGCCAGGTTTATTAGGTTAAATCATATAATGCTTTGCTTATAATATAGTGGCACAAAAGAAAAGTATGATATATATATATATTTTGTATTTATTTGCATGTTATTTATATGATGAGATCATATTCTTTTATTTATCACCATGAAATTATGATGTATATATTATTCTGTAAAGGTTGCCCTGATATAGTGAAAAGTATTCACTACATAATGATGGTTGTCCTAGAATAATTATACATGTTAATAGATATATATAAATTTTATTATAATTGATGCTATTAGGCATTTAGTTTGATTTAAATCAGAATGTGCATCAAGACCTTTTAAATCCCTCTTTAAAAATTATATTAAGTTGTAGTGTAATTAATCTATAGCTGTATCAGTCAGGATGTCTGATTGATCAATCGGTGTCTAGGATAAATGGTTCATGATTGGTAAAGAGAACATGATTTTTTAATTGGTTCTGCTGTCTGACCTGGCTAATTTATTGGTGTCTAAGGAAAGCAATAGGGGGACTCCCACTTCTCTCTGACTTACCTAATCGATTCGATTAATTTAATTCTAGATTGAAATGCTTAGTATTATATTCACTACATTAAGGCCTTCCATCAAACTAGGTTCTTATTATTGAAGGAAAATCCAGATTTTCTGGATCAGGTTCATTCAGATCTGATTGAATTGAGAGGCATATTTCAAAAATTTTTTCTTAGATCTTAATCAAATCTAGACACTATTTCAGATCTGATTTTTATTAATTCTAATAATTAAAATAAAATATAAGACTAAATTAATTTTAAATTTAATTTATCTTTGATTCTAGGGATAATCCTGATTATCCTATTGATGATCCTTGCCGAAGCAGCAAAAGATTCTAGATCTAGCTGCGTAAGTGCCTGGTCTGTATCGGTATCCACTCAGGACTGGATCTGGAGATCTTCTCCTTCCTTTTCTTTGTCTCCAAAAATCAGATCTGGATCTGATTTGGAGGATCTTCAAAACTAGCTTTCTGAAGATCACCCATCGTTCTCACAGCAGTGCTGCCTTCTAGCTTTCCTTTTTCGTCAGCCTTTCTCTTCGCCTAGACTCGCACCTAATCTGAAGATCCCAAACTTCTTTGGGACGTGGAGAGGAGAGGGAGAAGATGCCAGACTGGTGGCATGGAGGAAGGAAGAGAGAGGGATAGCCTTGGGGCATGGGCTAAGAGGATTATTCTTCTTATTAAAAAGTTGGGCGTAGATAGGATCTTATTTATAGACTTATGCATGCGCCATGCAGTGCTGCTTCATCCCAACGGCGAATCACGTTGCTTCGTTCAATCAGATCTAAATCTGATTGGTGGGATGACATCACCTGATCCAATCAGATGAGAGACCTATAGATTCATCCTTAAGATGGTGCCTAAGACTGGTCAAAGTCTATGGATGAGGAGTCGCCTAGTTTGAATCCAAGAAGGCAGACCTGGAAGTCCCTATCCGTACAGGGACTCCTGGGCATCCCTAATCCATGGGCGCTTGCAACTGCTCATTCCTAGGCATGTGCACAACCCTTTCTTTGAAATCAGATCTAAGCCCCTATCTGACTCTCCAATGGTGGGAATAGAGTTTCTTGGATTCATCCTTAGATGGCGCCTAAGACCAATCAAAGTTTGTTCTTAGGAGGAGTCTAATCAGAATCCAATAAGGAGATGGAGTCCCTATCCAACAGGGACTCCTAGGCATCTCCTCCTTGCCAGTTTTTGGTAGGGGGACAAGCCCCCACCAGCTCTCCAATAGGTGCATGACACGTGGATAGAAGTCAAAGTATCAATGGTCAACATTTGACCAGTGAAAAGTCAACTTTTGACTGAAGTCAAAAGACAAGAAATGGCAGGTGACCAAAAATGTCTTAAATATTATCTTATAAATTAAGACAACCTTTTTCTGACTTGGACAAGCTCCAGTTAGTCAGACCAAGGTAAAGGCCTACCTGAGTGAGCACAAACTTATTTGGCTCAGTCAGAGATAACTTTTAATGATAAGAAAAAAAAAAAAAAAAAGAGAGAACGTTAGGTTCAATCGAGTGCTAGCACGATTTCCTTGAACCTAATTGAATCTCATTCAGATCAATTGAACTGGATTAGTTCAATTGATGATCACCAGATTCAAACCCTTATTTGTGTGACCCAGTTAGGTTCAGTTCTGTATGGTAATGGGATATGTCATGATCTCTATCATCGACATCATCGAAACTCCTTTCGATGGATCAGAACTCTTCTGATTCGAACAGCTAGAATGATCGATCATCTAAATCATTCTAATTGCTCCCAAAATCCACCAGTGACACCTAGCAGTATATGGTGGCAACCCATTAGAGCTGAATGCGAACCACTTGGTGCAGCTATCTGTGTGATTAAGTTCTTCTATCTTGAGTTTCGATCAGATTAGGGTTAAGGTGAACTCGTCAAACCCTAGTTTCTGTCATATGATGTAATCATTCGATTCAAGTCCGATGTGAAAATCTAAATAGAAACTCTTTCTATTATTTCACTCTACCATGGCCATGGGCTTCTGGACTTGATTCTCATGATCATCATAGGGCTGCTCCTCTACCACCGAGGTAGATAGATTCCATCTTGATGCAATCCAATTCCTACAATGAACATGCTATAGCCAACATACACCTCAGAGTTCCGAATGGCTAGGAGATCGAGTTATGGTGTAGTCAAACTATAACACCCTCAAGGTGAACTACCGATGCACCTCAGAGTCAAAGAACCAGACACACCACTGCAGCATCGAGTCAGTCATTGACGAGAAGGTAGACTTCCTAATGACTACTCGAGGTGGTCACGCTCAGTGCCCTCATTCTCTAACGAGTATCTGTACTCTCGCTTCAGTGTCTCCACACCGTAGACTCAAGACTCATCTACTAAAGAGAAGCGATTGTACACCAACCTTCCGGATCAATCACCATCCTCGTGATGATCCTATGGTCGGGAGCATTTTATGAGTTAATAATGAAAATTCATGTCTTAAATTTTCAACTCTTGAAAATATGAATTATCATTACCATTAACTCAAAGGATGTATCACAGACACTAAATACACATATGTGATAGAAAATAACCCATTTTATTGATTATAGTCAAAATTATAATTTTGCCCCTAGAAGTGTATTACAAGTGTCAGTCAATTCTGACTTCTAGGGCACACATATCTAACAAACTCCCACTTGACCTAAAGCCAATTGGCTATAAATCTATGTCCCATCTTCTTAAGGTGGGCTTCAATCTTTTGCTAGCCCAATGGCTTTGTAATCAGGTCCGCCGCATTGTCTGCGGAGTCAACTCTCTTGACCTCGACATAACCCTTCTCGAGGTAATCATAGATGAGGTGGTATCGCCGCTCGATATGCTTGGATTTTTAGTCAGACCTTGGCTCCTTAGCAAGGGCTATGGCACCATTGCTGTCGTAATACAGAGGAATGGCATCTGATGGCTTCACTCCGATCTCTATGGCAAACTTTTTGTACTAGAATGCCTCCTTTGCAGCTTCTAATGCAGCGATGTGTTATGCTTTTCTGGTGGAATCTGCTATCACTGTCTGCTTGGAACCTTTCCAACTTACAGCTCTACCATTGCATAAAAATAGACTCCCAGATGTCGACTTTCGATCATCTACATCAGACATAAAGTCTGAGTCTGTATACCCTTGGACTTGGAGTTCTCCATTGCCAAAGACCAACAACATATCCTTCGTTCTTCTCAAGTACTTAAGGATATATTTCATAGAAGTCTAGTATTCTTCACCTGAATTCGACTGATATCTGCTCGTGACACTCACAGTATGGGCTATATCAGGTCGTGTACATAACATGGTGATAAGCATCATAAATTTACCAATAAAAGTATTAATTTATTAATTAATTTATATTAATTTTTAAGAATTATTAATCAATTTATATATAATTTTTGAAAAATTCATATTTTTATTAATTAAAAAAATAATTAAAAAATAATAAAAATTAAAAAATAAAATTTTATTATCAATAGAAAGAGCTCATTTTTTTGATCACAATGAAATAAATTTCAAGTAAAACGAAGCTAAAACAGAAAAGATATGAATTTTTAAAGATATAAAATAAATAAAAATTAAATAAAAAAAGAAAATGGCTTAGCCGGCTCCGCAAGCCGAGCCACGAAGCCAAGCCAAGCCATCAAAGCTGACTCAGTGATTGAATCCATTAGCCGATCCACGATCCAGATGTCGACCGCCAGCTCAGCAAAATCCGGCGATCAGAGCTTGCCACGTGGTGGACCTAGACCCCTAAAGGGTCTACAGAAATTTATCGCGGCTCACAAGGGTAATTTAGTCTTTTCGCTCGACAATAGAGGCGCTGATTGGTTGTGGTGTGTGGTGCGGCCGGTCTACGCGGTCCATGGGAACAGTGATTGCGCGATCGGATGGATGTGGTTGTTTGCGGTCAGGATCGGACGGCTGTGGTTGCTTCCGGATTTTATTCAGCTGCAGACATCACGCGGATCACCATCGGACGGCAGCGCTCGATCCAGGCGATGATCCGATGGTCCAGAAAGCTCCCGACGGTGATCAAACTCTCAGGCGCATGATTTGCGGCCAGATTTCCTTCATCAAGCGCGATCCAACGGCCAGAATTTAATCCGACCCGATCTGAGCTGATCTGCATCCGATTTTGATGATTTTTGGACCGTTGGATTCCTATTGAATGGCTGGATTTTATCAAATTTATCAGAGTCATATCAAAGCTATTTTAATTCAAATTTTATTCAAATTTTGATGATTACAAAGGCCATTAGTCCCATATTGCCTTTAGAAAAAAATATCCAGCCCTCCTAGCACTATAAAAAGGACCCTAGGCCTCCAAAAATCAATATCTCCGATCAAGGTGAAGCTTTGGTACAGGGCGAAGCCAGGCTATGGGTTAAAGGCTGCTTCGAAGCAATGGGTGCCGAGAAGAAGAGCCGAGCTTCTACACCATCTTTCTGCCAATGCCGATCCAAGATCAGAGATCAGGCTATTTTATTTTATTTCTTTTTAAATTCTATGTATTTAAATTTTAAAATTTTAATTAATAAAAATTTTATTTTTTGCATTTTAATTTCTTGCTTTTTATTTTTATTACAATTTAATTTCTGCACTTTAAATTATTGCTTTGCAAGTAGATGCTAAGATCTAACTAGTAGATCTTAGTACCAAGTTTAAATTCCTGCACCTTTTAATTTTTGCTTTTTATTTTCCGACTTCACTTTTGATTCCCAAAACTCTTTTTTTTTTCTTTTTCTTTTCAAAAATCAAAGATTTCAAATCTAAAAATACTACCTTCCCTGTGGATTCGACCCGACTCACTACTATCTACGCATTTTCAATGATTTTAAGAAGTCGGATTAAACTGATAAACACGGTGTCTTAACGACAACATCGCGTTCCTATCAAGTTTTTGGCGCCGTTGCCGGGAAAGATTTTTGATTTTTGATTTTGATTTCTTTGATTTATTAAAAATAATTTCGACAAACGCTATCAAGTTTTTGGCACCGTTGCCGGGAAGGCATGGATATTAAATTTTTGATCTCTTTGATTTTTCTATAAATAAATTATAAATAAAATTTTATTTTTTTTATAAATATTGCTTGCTAATTTTTTTTATTATTTTATAGAAAAAAAATTAAAGAATAAAAAGAATCAGAAGTTTTGCTTGGTGAGATCAATCCTAACCCTAGTCCTCTTTTCCTTTTTATTTATTTATTTATTTTATTTTTAAATTAATTTAAAAAAATATTCATTTAAACCTAATTAAAAGCCTCATGATAAGATTAGAAATCCTAACTGTTTAGAGCATGCATCATATTAGTTTTATTTTTATTTTTATTTTTATTTTTTTGGTGATTGCTGGAGGCAAGGTAAGCCTTTCAGAATTCAATTAGTTGCATGCATCTAGTTTAAATTGCATAAAACCCTTTGATTGAAATTTTTTTTTTTTCGTGCATATTCATATTAAATCAAATTAAGGGCACAACCCAATTAAACAAGATAAGGTGGGGATTTGATCACCCTTCCTTAGCCCACAAACAACCAACCAAGCATCCTGCATTGACCTAAGCCTTTAAATTAAAATCAATTAGACATCAACCCTAGGAACTCGAGCTCAATAGGACAAGGAATCCTAAGAGTTGAACCTGGGTTAGGATAAGTCAATTTGACTGGTGTCTAGGAAAGTGGTTCAGGGACGACTGGGCCCGAAGGAAGGTGGTTTCTAATTGGTTCCGTTCGCTTACCTGGCCAAGCACAATTGGTGTCTAAGGCAAGCAACGGGGGGACTCCCACCGACCTTACACTTACCTGGCTAGTTGATTGGCTAATCCTACACTTGGAGGGCTTGAAGGTGACCTTGGCAGTTAGGAGCTGTCTAGATCTAGGATAACCCTTAGTCAGGATTGATTGACCAACTTGATTGCTAACCAACATCAAACCTAATTAAACCTTAATTCTTCTCTTCTCTTCTTAGTTCTAGGACTCCTTAGGACCTCTTCTTTAGAACTTTTCTTTCTTTCTTTTTCTTTCTCCTCTAAAAAATAAAATAAAATAAAATAAAAATTAAATTTAACTAACTAAAAAATATTAAAAAAATAATTAAACTTAATTAATAAATAAAATAATATAATAAAATAATAAAAAAAATAAAAAAAATTGAATAACGTTAGTTAACTAATAATTAGAAAATTTTACCTGATCTAGTTAAATAAAATTAAAAGGCTGAATTATATTAAAATAACCAAATCTGAAAATTTTAGAGAAATAAGCAATGAAAGAATAAAATAAAACTTGTATCCAATTAAAATTAACTATGAATCTACAATCCAAATCTTTTTATGGGAAATAATGAAATCCTTATAAAATCTAATGAATTCTTAAAATTTGCTTATGAAAATTAAAAATTTAACTAATGATCTTAATTAAATTCCTTTATCATTAAAAGACAAAGCCAAATGGGACAATAAGATTAATTAAAAACTTACAAAGTGAATTTCTTAAAAAATTTTAATAGGCCGAACCAATACTTGAGGCAAGCTATCAATTTGCTAGCTTTAGAAAATTCACGAGTCATAGACTTAAAACTTCTTAAAAAATGCCCACAATGGTTTGCCTAATGGCAAATGTTCAAGCTTTCTAAGGGTTTAGGAGACCAATACAGACAGATATAATGCAAGGTATTCATGAACAAATGAGGAAGAAGCCTATACCTTATTTGAAATGAAAACTCAATTAAATGCTTCATTGTCTTTCAAATAGGGATCCATGAATTTAAACATCTAAATCTATCATAAACTGATTTAAATTTGATAAATAAAGTTGACCTTCTTGCTCAGAAAATAGATCAACTCCTAACCCTAGGTCAACAATCTCCTGCACAATTCACATCATCTTCTAATTATCAGGAGATTATTCAATCTGTGCTAGCCCAACCCATCATGTGAGTGAATGTCCTATGACTGCACAGTTTCCATATTTTATCCAAGAACAAGTTCAAGCTGCTCAAGGATACTCCAAATTGATTAATGACCCATTTTCAAATTCATATAATTCAGATTGGAGTAACTTTAATTTTTCTTGGACATCCCAACAGACTCAGGCTCAGACCCAAATTTCACTTGAGCAAAATTATCAAAATAATTCAATACCAAAACTATGCCTATAATAATGGTCAGCCTAGTCAGTTTAACCAGCCATCATATTATAATCAGCCTTCATACCCACCTCCTCAACAGACCAATCTAGCTGATGATAGATTTAACCAACTTCAACAATTAATTCTAACTCAACAGCAATCTATCGCCAGACTAGAAGCTCAAATAGGATAATTAGTTGAGTCTAACATGAGGAGAGAACTAGATCAACTACCGAACCTACCAATTTCAAACAACCCACCTAATGACCACCAACCACCTGGATTAAATTATCAATCTAATGTTTCATCTAAGAATCTCCAATTTGAGAATACCAAAGTAATTCCTGAACTTAAAAGCTATAGGATTCTTATGGACCCATACCAAGACCAGGTGAGAGAGGCTAGTACTGATGCTAGCCAAAATAAAAATTTAGAGGAACTGGTTAGTACTGAGACTAACCACATAGAAGAACCCAAGCCAAGGAATTAGTACTGATGCTAGTTCCAAGTTTAAATGAGATAGAAATAAGGAAAAAAGAGAATAGATGATTTACCCGAGACTTATAAACCTAATGTCCTATTTCCTTCAACCCTAGAAGCTGGTTCTTCTTATAAAAATCAAGAGGCATGTAATGAAATGTCAATGGAGTTGTTTAAGCAAGATCACATTAATTTACCTCCAGAATTAAAACCGCCTTTAGTCACCATTCCAGCACCCATTGAATCAAACTTAACTCCTAATACAAAAACTCCATTCATGAGCATTTTAGAAGAACAAATAGGAGTAATTCTTAATAAACATGGGTCTGAGAATGGAATCATAAATTATATCCCTAAAATTAATAATGAATATATCAATAATGGGATTATAAATCAACTTTCTGAGATTGGCAATCCAAAACCATTGGAATTTGTCAATCCAATATTCGACACAGGATAGTGAGCTGCATTGTGTCTGGCTGAAGACGGTAAACTTAGCGCTTGTTGGGAGGCAACCCAATATTTAGTTTTTATCTAATTTATTTTTTTTAGTTTATTTTTTTTTAGGATAATTTGAATAAGTTGGAGGGAGAGCTCAAATTTTCAAAGGCATGTGCTGGACCAAAAAAATATACTGAGTTAGGTGTATTCTTTCATGTTCTTTATTACATCCTTTATTTTTTCTTCTCCATTGAGGACAATGTCGATTAAGTTGGGGGGAGAGAAAAATAAAAATTTTTTTAAAATTTTAAGTCCTCGAAAAAGTTAGTATTTAGTATTTAGATACTTGATTATGCTTAAGAATCGAATTAAACTAAGCATTTTTAAAAAAAAATTGATGCACAGATCAGAGAATCTGTGAGATATTGAGGAATCAAGTATTAAGAAAATTCAATAAAGAGTTAAGTCTAGAACATAAAAATTTTTTTCCTTGGAGCATTTCTAATTATTTCTACTAGCATCAAAGAAAAGTCTACTTTTTATAGGCTTGTGTAGGGTAACTATACGTTTCTTCATATAAAAATTTATTTTAATAAAATAGTTTTCAAGTACTTCTCACTGAGTAACCGGGCCTCTTTGCCTAAGCAAGCATTGAGTTTCGCGTCAAAAGGTGGGAAGGGCAAAGAAGCTCGTTGTAAAGCTAGTCTTAACTCGTAGCCTATTTGATTCGAGCTAGTAAGCCCGAGGGGTATTCTATACCTAGTGCCCTAAAGCCAACTGGTTTGGGAGTCATTGGCCCAAGACTCGCTACATGGATCAAATAGAAAGCTTAAGGAGTTAAGACACTCAATAGTGGTACAACGTTAAAAAAAAAAAAAAAAAAAAAAAAACATTGGTTTTCCACCGAGTAACCGGGTCCCGTTGCCTAAGTAAGCAATGATATTCGCATCAAAAAGTGGGCAATGTAAAAATAAAAATTAATAAATGAAGGATGGAAGTAGCAATACACCTGCCTATATGAAAGTTTAGACAAATCAGAGATAAAAGTAGGAATAATTTAGAAAAAGTTCTGAAAAATTTAATGTTCTTTACTTAATTTTTCTATTGATAAGTATTAATACCCCAATGATATATCTCATTTAAGCTCTACTGAATATCAATGGCCATTTTGAAAATTGCTTAGGTAAAATTCGAAACTCTAAAGTTAAAAGGTATTTAAAACTAAATTCTTTCTTTACTCGAGGACGAGCAAAGCTTAAGTTGGGGGGTGTGATAAGCATCATAAATTCACCAATAAAAGTATTAATTTATTAATTAATTTATATTAATTTTTAAGAATTATTAATCAATTTATATATAATTTTTGAAAAATTCATATTTTTATTAATTAAAAAATTAATTAAAAAATAATAAAAATTAAAAAATAAAATTTTATTATCAATAGAAAGAGCTCATTTTTTTGATCACAACGAAATAAATTTCAAGTAAAACGGAGCTAAAATGGAAAAGATATGAATTTTTAAAAATATAAAATAAATAAAAATTAAATAAAAAAAGAAAATGGCTCAGCCGGCTCCGCAAGCCGAGCCACCAAGCCAAGCCAAGCCATCAAAGCCGACTCAGCCATTGAAGCCATCAGCCGGTCCACGATCCAGGCGTGGACCGCCAGCTCAGCAAAATCCGGCGAATCAGAGCTTGCCACGTGGTGGACCTAGACCCCTAAAGGGTCTACAGAAATTTATCGCGGCTCACAAGGGTAATTTAGTCTTTTCGCTCGGCAACAGAAGGCGCTGATTGGTTGCGGTGTGCGGTGCGGCCGGTCCACGCGGTCCATGGGAACAGTGATTGCGCGATCGGACGGATGTGGTTGTTTGCGGTCAGGATCGGACGGCTGTGGTTGCTTCCGGATTTTGATTCAGCTACAGACATCACGCGGATCACCATCGGATGGCAGCGCTCGATCCAGGCGATGATCCGACGGTCCAGAAAGCTCCCGACGGTGATCAAACTCTCAGGCGCATGATTTGCGGCCAGATTTCCTCCATCAAGCGCGATCCAACGGCCAGAATTTAATCCGACCCGATCTGAGCTGATCTGCATCCGATTTTGATGATTTTTGGACCGTTGGATTTCCTATTGAATGGCTGGATTTTATCAAATTTATCAGAGATCATATCAGAGCTATTTTAATTCAAATTTTATTTAGATTTTGATGATTACAAAGGCCATTAGTCCCATATTGCCTTTAGAAAAAAATATCCAGCCCTCCTAGCACTATAAAAAGGACCCTAGGCCTCCAAAAATCAACATCTCCGATCAAGGTGAAGCTTTGGTATAGGGCGAAGCCAGGCTATGGGTTAAAGGCTGCTTCGAAGCAACGGGTGCCGAGAAGAAGAGCCGAGCTTCTACACCATCTTTCTGCCAATGCCGATCCAAGATCAGAGATCAGGCTATTTTATTTTATTTTCTTTTTAAATTTCTATGTATTTAAATTCTAAAATTTTAATTAATAAAAATTTTATTTTTGCATTTTAATTTCTTGCTTTTTATTTTTATTATAATTTAATTTCTGCACTTTAAATTATTGCTTTGCAAGTAGATGCTAAGATCTAACTAGTAGATCTTAGTACCAAGTTTAAATTTCCTGCACCTTTTAATTTTTGCTTTTTATTTTCCGACTTCACTTTTGATTCCCAAAACTCTTCTTTTTTTTCTTTTTCTTTTAAAAATCAAAGATTTCAAATCTAAAAATACTACCTTCCCTGTGGATTCGACCCGACTCACTACTATCTACGCATTTTCAATGATTTTAAGAAGTCGGATTAAACTGATAAACACGGTGTCTTAACGACAACATCGCGCATTTTTAATTATTTTAAGAGTTGGATATAAACTGAAAACACGGTGTTATGGTCAACATGGAAATATCATTCCCAATAAGGAGGATGTCATCCACGTACAATACAAGGAAGACAACAGCGCTCCCACTAACCTTTTTGAAGACACATGGTTTCTCCTTATTTTTGATGAAACCAAACATTTTGATCACATCATTAAAGTGAGTATTCCAGCTCCGAGATGCTTGCTTAAGTCCATATATGGATCTTTGCAGCTTGCATACCTTGTGATCATCATCACTGGATGTGAAACCTAAGCGGCTGTTCCATATAGATATCTTCCTCAAGATATCCATTTAAGAACGTCATTTTCACGTCCATTTGCCATATTTCATAATCGAAATAGGCTGCAACAGCAAGCAATGTGCGGATGGATTTTAGCATAGCTACTGGTGAAAAGGTATCCTGATAGTCAATGCCTTCGTTGACTATAATCTTTTGCCACTAATCTAGTCTTGAATGTCTCCATATTTTCATCTGCACCAATCTTTCTCTTGTAGATCCATTTACACCCAATAGGTACTATACCTTCTGGTGGATCTACCAAGGTCCAGACATGGTTTGAGTGCATTGAGTCAATTTCTGACTTCATTGCTCTAACCTATTTCTCAGAGTCGATATCTGATATCACCTCGTTATAGGTTTTGGGATCATCACCATGAA
>QRFJ01004774.1:0-60857 GCA_006176705.1 Cocos nucifera | reverse complement strand
TGAAAACATACTTTCTACAAACTAGAATCTGAAATTCTAAGATTATATATTCATATTTTATGTTAAAAAACCTGACTTAATTAAGAATTAAAGTTTATGAAATATCAATTAGATCTAAAATTGAGAAATTTTAGATCTAAGACATTTCATAAATCAATGGTTCGGGCTTGGGTAGCTCAATTAGGTCTAGCGGTTGATCAAAATCGAATCAAGAGTCGGTTAGATGGATCAACAATGTTTAAATTGAACCAGCCAATAGGATTAAGTCAGGGTCAAGATCGAGTCACATGAGTGATTGATCAAGCTAAGACCTAATTAGGCTAGTGGTTAGAGTCTGGATTGTAGGCTAACTCCGATTGGTTATGTCTCAAAAATTTGGTGTGTAAGGTAAGTTTGGCAAATACGATCTGACTGATTTTTAATTAGGAGCTACTCGAACTCGAATGCATTCTTTGTCGAGTTAATGACATATCCCTTCCACGGTCCAATTACCTGCCATGTTTGTTGACTCAGTTCTGATCCGAGGTGGTCAATAATCGAGCTACCCTGCCAACTAGGTTTAGTCATAATAGTTATGACTATGTCAAGTCTTAGTTTTAATGAACCTAAATCAAATCTTCCTAAGAAAAAGATTAAGTCATGGCTTCCACCATATAAATGTGCGGGCCATTCCCCGAGGTTGATTGTTCTCGACTGGTTACAGTGGCTTAGTTGCCAGAAAGATGCAACCATGTCTATTAGGCAATTGGATGCTACAGGCTGAGGATGAATTGGGCTCAATATTCTGGATACGATGAGAGACCCAATTAGAAATCCAATCTATGCAAATGGTGGGTCTGACTTAACTAAGAAGTGGATCAATATTTTGGACACGGTAAGATTCATGAATTAGAGACCAAGTTTGGGTGCACCATGATTAGAGAATCATTGAACAAGAGTTGTTCACTCATTGGCTAACCCATCACCAATAACTGTTAGGTGAGGTGATGAGTCAGTTGGTGGACCGCACCACCCACTAGAAATCAGTAATCGTGGAGATTTTTGCATCTCTACAGAGGGAGTGTAGCGATCCAAGAAAATAGTGAAAGCTAATTTATTTTAAAATAAAATCTCTAAATAAATTGGTTAAGCCTTAATTACAATATCTAACTAGAAACTTTGACTCTCTATAGGAAGATGTCTGCATCCAACACACTAGCACGAATTCTAGACACTCATAGACTGACTGGACCAAATTATAAGGATAGGCTCCAAAACTTCGAAATCATTTTGGGGCTTGAGAAGTTAACTCATATATTGGACTAGGACCCTCCCACCTTACCAGCTCATCCATCTACTGAACAAAGAGCATCTTTGGATAAGTGGATTGACGAAGATAATAAGGCTAGATACTACATGTTGGGCTCGATGTCTGATGAGCTTCAGCGCCAACATGAAGATATCAGAATTGCTCACCAAATGTTGGCTCACCTATAGGAGATGTTTGGTGAACAGAGTTGTGTAGCCAAGTATCAAGTTACTAAATGACTGTTCAAGGCTAAGATGTGTGATGGGCAGTTAGTCCAAGATCATTGTTTAGTGATGATCAAGGACTTGAAAGAGCTTGAGAAGCTTAGAGTGAGGTTGGACTTGAATTTGCAGAATGATATAATTTTGCAATCCTTGACTGATGCGTATGGGTAGTTCATCATGCAACTACCATATGCAATAAACTTCAAAATTCTTTGCCCGAATTTATGAACATGCGTGTACCGCTGAGCTTTTCATGAAAGGTTCTAAAGCTCAGTGATTGCTATGGAATGGACTTCTTCCAAGAGAAAGTCTTTTGAAAGAAGAAGAAGTCTGTGAAAAAGCAGAAGGTGGAAGGAGGAAAGAAGAAAAAGGCAGAGCTAATGAAAACCAAAGCCCGCTGACAAAGAAAAAGTTATTTCTTGCAATAATGATGGCCACTGAAATAGAATATCCTACATTATTTTTGATTAAGGATGAATGCGCAGCACCCCTACACATCATAAGAACATCCCATAATGGGAGGAGAGGGTCTTTAAGCCCTACTTTGTTCTTATGATCGGACGGCCAAGGAGAATGCCTTAATCAGAAATACAACTAATCTACAAAAAATGGATTAGATCTAAGCATATATCTCATATAAATAAAAGATCTAATGAAAACAAATTTTGTATATATCACATATATCATGCATGCATATTTTTCAGATCTAAATTATCTCATAATCATCTAAAAAATTAAATTTAAATTTGGTCTTATTAAATAAAATTTAATCTAGATCTATTTTCATAACTATTCTACAACTAGTCTAAAGATGCAGCTATCATATCTCGTATGAACAAATTAATTTTAATTTTCTATTTTCTGATGTTAGATCTAATCACATCTCATGTGATATCTAAAATTACTAATTAATTATATTAAATTAGATCTAAATAAATTTAATAAGAGCCTGGCTTTGATACTAGTTGAAGGAAAATCCAGATTTCCCGGGTCAGATTCGTTCAGATCTGATTGGATCGAGAGGCATATTTCAAAAATTTCCTCTTAGATCCTAATCAGATCTAACACTTTTTAGATCTAATTTATAATCTGATAATTAAAAAAATAAAATTAAATTAATTCTAAATTAATTTTACCTTAATTCTGGGTAATCTGATTTCCCATTGATAATCCTACCAAAGCTCTAAAGTTCTGGATCTAGCCACGCAAGCGCCTGACCTCTACCGGTATCCACTCGGGCTGAATCTGGAGATCTTCTCCTTCTTTTTTTTTTTCCAAAAATTAGATCTGGATCTAATTTCTAAGATCTTCAAAACTTCTTCTGAAGGTCACCCATCGTCTCTGCAGTAGTGTTGCCTTCTTCCTTTTTCGTCAACCTTTTTTTGCCTGACTCGCACTAATCTGAAGACCCAACTTCCTTGGGCGTGGAGAGGAGAGAGTGGGCCAGATGGTGGCATGGAGAAGGGAGAGGGATAGCCTTGGGGCATGGGCTAAGAGAAACTCTATTAAAAAGTGGGTGTAGATAGGGTCTATTTATAGACTTTGCTGCGCCATGCAGTACTGCATTACCCCGGTGAATCACGTTGCTTTGTTCAATCAGATCTAAATCTGATTAGTGGGATGATATCATCTGATCCAATCAGATGAGAGACCCACAAATTCATCCTAAGGTGGCACCTAAGATTGGTCAAAGTCTATAGATGAGGGTCACCTAGTTTGAATCCAAGAAGCAACCTAGAGTCCCATCCGTACGGGACTCCAGCATCCCTATCCATGGGTGCACGCCATCCTAGCCATGCACCCCCTTTCTTTCTAGTTTCTAGAGAGGGGACAAGCCCTTATCTACTCTCTAATAAGTGCATGAAACATGGGTAGATGTCCAAGGATCAAAGGTCAACATTTGACCAAGTCAAAGTACAAGAATTAGCCGATGATGGAAAATGGTAGGTGTTGTCTTAAATTTATCTCATAAATTAAGATAACCTTTTTCTAACTTGGACAAGCTCCAGTCAGACCAAGTAAATGTACCTGAGTGAGGACAAACTCATTTAGCTCAGTCGAGATAACTTTTAATGATAAGAAAAAAAAAAAAAAGAAGAACGTTAGGCTCAATCGTGTGCTAGCACGATTTCCTCGAACCTAATTGAATTTTATTCAAATCAACTAAACTGGATTAGTCCAATTGATGATATCCAGATCCAAACCCTTTTTTGTGTGACCCAATTAGGTTTAGTTCTATATGGTAATGGGATATGTCATGATCTCCATCATCAACATCATCGAAACTCCTTTCGATGGATCAAAACTCTTCTAATTCAGACAACTTAGAATGATCGATCATCTAAATCATTCTAATTGCTCCCAAAATCCACCAGTGACACCTAGCAGTATATGGTGGCAACCCATCAAAATTGAAAATGAACCTCTCAGTGCAGCTACTTGTGTGATTAAGTTCTTCTATCTTGAGCCCCGATCAGATTAGGGTTAAGGTGAACTCGTCAAACCCTAATTTCTATCATATGATTTAATCATTCGAATCAAGTCCGATGTGAAAACCTTAATAGAAACTCTTTCTATTATTTCACATTCTGCCATGGCCATGGGCTTATGGACTTGATTCTCATGATCATCATAGGGCTGCTCCTCATCCACCGAGGTAGATAGATTCCATCTTGGTGCAATCCAATTCCTACAATGAACATGCTATAGCCAACATACACCTCAGGATTCCAATGGCTAGGAGATCGAGTCATGGTGTAGTCAAACTATAACACCCTCAAGGTGAACTGCCGATGCACCTCAGGTCAAAGAACCAGACACACCACTGCAGCATCGAGTCAGTCATTGACGAGAAGGTAGACTTCCTTATGACTACTCGAGGTGGTCACGCTCAGTGCCCTCATTCTCTAATGAGTACCTATACTCTCGCTCCGATGTCTCTACACCGTAGACTCAAGACTCATCTACTATAAAGAAGCAATTGTACACTAACCTTTTGGATCAATCACCATCCTCATGATGATCCTACGGTCAGGAGCATTTTATGAGTTAATAATGAAAATTCTTGTCTTAAATTTTCAACTCTTGAAAATAAGAATTATCATTACC
This sequence comes from Cocos nucifera, assembly GCA_006176705.1. Classification (NCBI taxonomy): domain Eukaryota; kingdom Viridiplantae; phylum Streptophyta; class Magnoliopsida; order Arecales; family Arecaceae; genus Cocos; species Cocos nucifera. The sequence continues at coordinate 56,237 of QRFJ01004774.1, read as the reverse complement.
ATTAACTCAAGGGATATATCATAGACACTAAATATATATATGTGATAGAAAATAACCCATTTCTCTTCCATTTACCTGGTCAAAATTATAATTTTATCCTTAGAAGTGTATTATTATATTCAGCTACATTAATGGCCTTCCTAGGGCATACATATCTAACAATTATATCCAGAACCATATTAGTTTTGTTGTGTAACCACAAGATCTATCATGGGAATGATGTAATATTAATCTAGTGCATTGAGATGCTTACAGCATTTTGAATATACTACTTTGTTGTGTAACCACAAAAGTAGTTATATTTCATTTTGACTGTATAGAAATGAAGGGTTCTACTTAAACTAAAACATTAAAGTTTGTTGTGCTAACACAAGGCTATTAATGATTTTAGAGGCAAAAGTTTTTTTGAGAGTTGCATAAAATGCAATTGGAAAGAGTTTCCTACCTTTGAACTTATAATAGGTTTGTTGTGCAACCACAAGACCTTTTATAAGGAATTAGGATCTTATTCTCACTAAGAAAATCAATAAGAGGGTTATGATTTTTTGATTAAATAGTGGGAGACATAATTAAATTAAAGTCCTAATTTAATTATGTTTGTCATCATGAGTTGTTTGCTTATATATTGTTCTTTATTATGTAGATTAAATGGCTTCTTCACTTTCATTGCGTTCAATTTTGGATTCAAATAAATTGACTGGTCAAAATTATGTTGACTGGTTGAGAAACCTAAAAATAGTACTCAGTCAAGAAAAACTCTCCTATATTCTTGATGCCCCTGATCCTAAGCCATTAGAAAATGATGCCACAGATGAAGATAAGTCCACATACAAGATGTGGCAAAATGATTTTCTTACTGTCAAATGCATCATACTTGCCTCTATGAATAATGAATTACAGAGGCAGCATGATAGCATGGACACTCAATCCATATTGCTCAATCTAAAAGAGCTTTATGGAGAGCATAGTAGGACTGCTAGATATGAGATATCTAAGCAATTATTTCATGTACAAGAATGATAGAAGGAACATCCATACAAAATCATGTTTTGATGGTAATTGACCTAATCACTCGATTAAGTCAATTAGGTTTTGTTAATGGATGGAGAGTTAAGTCAGGATTTGATCCTGCAATCACTCCAGAATCATTTTCTCAGTTTGTCGTGAACTATCACATGAACAAACTGAATTCTTCATTGCCTGAGCTATTAAATATGCTCAAGATAGCAGAAAGCCATATCAAGAAGGATAAGGCTCCTCTTCTTCTTGTGGATGGGATCTCCAAGAAGAAGGCAGGCAAAAAGGGTTCAAAGAGAAGGTTGAATCCTAAAAGTGGTATAAATAAGAAGAAAAAGGGGAAGAAGGTCTCCGGACAGATGACCTATTTTCACTACGGCAAAATAGGTCATTGGAAGAGAAATTGCAAGGCTTACCTTGCAACCATGAAGTCTGGTGCAAATAATGCACCAAAAGGTATGTATGAGATACATACTATATTATCATTAAATTCTTCCATTTCAAATTCTTGGGTATTAGATACCGGCTGTGGTTTTCATATCTGCAAATCTTTGCAGGGGCTGCAGAAAATTAAGAGTTTGAAGAAAGGTGACTTCAAGCTCTATGGCGCTGGAGGAGAGTCTATCCAAGCAGAAGCTGTAGGGACAAATATATTGAAGTTACCTTATGAGAAGATCTTAGAGCTTACAAATTATTATTATATGCCTAAGATCATTAGAAATATTATATCTATACCCTTGTTATTAAAATAAGGTTATAGTCTTAATGTAACGAGCGAAGGTTGCTCGATCAAATATTCTAATGAAAATATTTATTTTGGCATATTTAGCAATGGTTTGTTGACTCTATGTTTGGATGACAATATATTTCATATTGATGAAAATAGAAAATGTAAGAGAGATGACATAAATAATACTTTACTTTGGCATTGTCGATTAGGTCATATTAGTGAGGCTAGGATTAACAAGTTATACAAAGAAAAGTTCTTTGATCCTTTTGATTATGAATCATTGGGAACTTGTGAATCATGCCTCATGGGTAAAATGACCAAGATTCCATTTAGTGGACATGGAGAAAGGACAAATGAGTTATTAGGACTTGTACATATGGATGTATGTGGTCCTATGACAACTCAAGCCAGAGGAGGATACTCTTATTTTATAACATTCACTGATGATTTATCTAGGTTTGGATATGTGTATCTTATGAAACACAAATCAGAAGCCTTTGATAAATTTAAAGAGTATCAAAGTATGGTCGAAAAACAAACTGGACAATGTATAAAAATCCTTCGATCTGATCGGGGAGGAGAATACTTATCTAGTGAGTTTCTAGACTATCTTAAAGTTAAAGGAATTCTCTCTGAATGGACACCTCCTTATACACCATAATTAAATGGTGTAGCCGAAAGAAAAAATCATACCTTATTAGATATGGTACGGTCCATGATGTGCTTCACTGAATTACCTATTTCCTTCTGGGGTCATGCTCTGGAGACTGCAATTTACATCTTGAATAGAGTACCTTCTAAATCTGTATCTAGTACTCCATATGACATATGGAGAAGTAAGAAACCTAATCTTAAGTATCTTAAGATATGGGGTTGTCCAGCATATGTCAAAAGAAATTTTGGACATAAACTTGATGCTAGATCAGACAGATGTCTATTTATAGGATATCCTAGAAATAGTATAGGATATTTATTCTACCATCCTACTGAACAAAAGGTATTTGTAAGTAGGCATGCCACTTTCATGGAAAAAGAATTTATCCTAGAAAAGGGCAGTGGCAGAAATATTGAACTTAGTGAAGTTCAAGAAAAATAAATAGAAATTTCTCAACCATATAATCACATAAAAGAACCAGAACACATAACTCCTATCCATAGGTCTAAAAGAGTACGAAATACACCTATGAGGTATGGTTTCATTATTGAGAATAATGAAGCCCAAGTCATTGAGAATGACGAACCTCTGACCTATACGGAAGCAGTCAAAAGTAAGGACTCTTACAAATGGCTGGCTGCCATGCAATCCGAAATGGAATCCATGCACACCAACAAAGTATGGACTTTGGTGGATGCACCAGAGGATATAAATCCTATTGGATGCAAATGGATTTTTAAGAAAAAGATTGGAGCTGATGGTCAAATTGAAACCTATAAGGCCAGATTGGTGGCTAAGGGTTTTAGGCAAAAATAGGGGATTGATTATGATGAAACATTTTCACCTATTGCCATGCTCAAATCTATTCGGATTATGCTTGCTATAGCAGCATACCACGATTATGAAATATGGCAAATGGATGTAAAGACTGCCTTCCTTAATGGTTTCCTTGAGGAGGAGGTCTATATGTCACAGCCAGAGGGATTTGAGTCAAATGAGAGACCAAATCAGGTATGCAAGCTTAAGAGATCCATTTATGGATTAAAGCAAGCATCAAGGAGTTGGAACATCCATTTTGATGAAACAGTAAAAGAGTTTGGTTTTATCAAGAATGTTGATGAACCATGTGTGTACAAGAAAACTAGTGGGAGAACCATAGTCTTCTTGGTTCTGTATGTAGATGACATACTCCTCATTGGGAATGATATCCCAATGTTACAATCAGTCAAATTATGGCTATCAAATAAGTTTTTCATGAAAGATTTGGGAGAAGCATCCTATATACTAGGAATAAAGATCTATAGAGATAGATCTAAGAGGATGCTAGGCTTGTCCCAATCAAGGTACATTGACTTAATACTGAAAAGATTCAGTATGGATGGGAGTAAAAGAGGTTATTTACCCATGAGTCAAGGCATACATCTCTCTAAAAAGATGTCTCCAAAGACACCTGAAGAGAGAAATAGAATGAGTTCTATTCCTTATGCTTCGGCTGTTGGATCAATAATGTATGCCATGTTATGTACAAGGCCTGATGTTGCTTATGCTTTAGGCATTGCAAGTAGATTTCAAGCTGATCCAGGAGAGGATCATTGGAAAGCTGTGAAAAATATTCTTAAGTACTTGAGAAGGACTAAAGATATTTTTCTAGTATATGGTGGTTCTGATCTTAAATTAGAAGCATATTCTGACTCTAGTTTTCAATCAGACCTAGATGATAGCAAATCCATTTCAGGATATGTCTTTACTCTGAATGGTGGAGCAGTAAGTTGGAAGAGTACTAAGCAGCCAACTGTAGCTGACTCAACCACTGAAGCAGAATACATAGCTGTAAGTGAAGCCGCCAAGGAAGCTATCTGGATGAAGAAGTTCATCACTGAATTGGGTGTTATTCCTAAAATTAAGAATCCAGTACCACTTTACTATGATAATACTGGAGCTGTTGCTCAAGCAAAGGAACCAAGGTCTCATCATAAATCCAAACACATTCTGAGATGCTTCCATCTCGTTCGTGAAATTATTGAAAGACAAGATGTAGTCATAGAACGAGTTGACACAAAGAACAACATAGCAGACCCATTCACTAAGGCTTTACCACTGCAACTGTTTGATCGCCACCTTGATTGTATGGGATTAAAATATAAGGGCGATTGGCTTTAGTGCAAGTGGGAGATTGAAAGGAATATGCCCTCAAGCCAATTAATTTTTGGGCTATTCTTTGTCTTCCAAACTCATGTAATGATATTTTTTAATAAATAAATAAAAGCATTTATTTCATCATATGCAGTGTCTTATTATTTATTTAAGATTATGATGAATCCTATAAATTAGGGCTATGATTTTAGGATTATGATGAGATCATACTAGTGAGACCTAAAATCTTAAAATCCTAATTTAAATATTCCTAGTCGATGGGACATTGAGTTAGGGATCAATATTTTTTGGTAAGACTAGCACATTCTTTGTATGCTCGATTGAGAGGGTGATTGATCTCACAATAACTTGTGTATGATACTAATACAAGAATATGGGTGCTCATTAGAGAATGAGTTCACTGAATTGATCCAAATTGAGAATATCTAATGGAGTCTTATCTACATGTCAATAGATGGTTCTCATAGTGGAATTTGTGCATGTAATCCTTTGACCTAAAACTACCATAGAATCTTATATATATAAATCCATATTTTGGTTCATACTCATTCATGACTCAGTTATGTATCGGGATGATCTGGATATGGTAGATTATATATATGAAGGTTGTGAGTAGGTTAACATGGAATCGATCTCTCCTGGTAAGAGGAAATAGCATCCTACCTGCTTCAAACAAATGATGATTCAGGAAGACTTTGATCAAAGCATGATGAAAATTAGAAATGGTTTCTAATGTTTCATTAAATGAATCATCATCATAAGATTGAAAGAGAAATGAATATGATATTGGGATTGACATATTTCCATACCCAGAGTCATATTCAGGATGCAGGGAGATCGAAGGATCTAGTTGCATGGTAATTTTCACTAAAAAATATTTTTGAATTTCCATCAAAATTTCACATATTTTGGAAAGTCACGATATGTTGCTAGACGTCAATCATGTCTTGTGGGTTCGATCAAGTTAAAATTTTAATTTGATCATTAAATTAGAAAGTGTTCTAAATTAAGTCAAATTGGGTTGGCTAGTTTTGACCTAAATCAGTTTGGTTGAGTTCTAACCAGATTAGGTTAAATCACACCCAGACTCACTACTGATTAGATGTGGAATCTAATTGGTCACACACAAAGAGAGTTGATTAAGGGTCTAATTGGATTAGACCATGTTTGCAAGATGAACATGCTAGCTTATGTAGCAAACCCTAGCACCTGGATTTGAATTGGATTAGAATCAGCTTCCGATTTGGGCTAATTAAGGTCCAATTTGAGCCAAATAGAATTTGGTCTTGAATTGGATTAACCTAGATTGATTGGGCTTTAGTTGGGGTGCCACATACCTGAATCCCATGCTCCAGAGAGTCTCTCTCTTGCGCGTGGGAAGTCTTTCATGTGCAAAGCATTTTTTGGCGCATAGAATTAGTTAGCGCCTACCTTCTTTGACTTTTTTCATTTGTTATGTCACGTAAAAATTTTGAATAGGCACGGACATCTAATATGGGGCGATAAAGAGTCCTTCTACAAGTTAAAAACTCCATTTCCTTTTTAATTTTTGTCGCCCAGGATTCTTTGTCACCCAAGACTCCTTGCCGCCCAGGACTCTATGCCGTCCACTCCTTCTTGATGCCTCTTAGACCAAGTCAAAGTCCTAAGGGACTTTGACTACTCAAAGATCGTCTCCATGCCTTCTTACTGAATGGGCATCCCTTTTTAGAGCCATTGGATGGCCCTTTTATCTGATCTAATGGATGAAAAGGATGGCGCCAATGATGAAATATTGTGACTCTTCGTAAATAACTTACGTAGAATTAGTCCAAGAGTCCTTCTGCTTTAAGGCACCTATTGGACTAAGTCTACATCTTGTTATTTTTCGATGAGGCATGAGATTGGCTGAAGGGACATGAGATTTTTTTTTTTAAGGGCATGAGAAATTGTGTTGGCACCCTTACGTACATTATAAATAAGGGTGCATACCTTGAGTCCGGCAGATGTAAAAAAATTATCTTTCTTTCTTACAAGAGTTTCTTTTTGTCCAATTTTCTCTCTTTCATTCTTTTATCTAGATCTTGTCCTTATAAGGACAAGAAGTCATCTTAAGACAAAGAGATTAGGAAGAAAAATTAAGAAGACAAAGTAAAAGAAAGATAGATAAGGAGAGGTAAGGAAGGTGACATAAAGGCTAAAGAAGGTCTTGCCCTTTTAATTAAAGTTCTTATTATTAGAACTCTAATTATATAAATCAGAGATGCTGGTGTCTTGATCAAGTCTCTGTGTGGATCAACATTGGAGAGTGAACATGTGGGCACCTGGTGGAACCCCTGATGGGCTGCTACTGACGATCAAGGTCAATTTAGGGTTTAGCGATAAGAGGTATGTTCTAATACTTTCTTTTATATTATAAATGCATGTTATATGATTTAATTGCTAATAAGGTGTTCCTAGGATTCAGGTTTGGTTAATATGATTTCATGTTTTTGCTTTAAAATCCATGCTTCCATCCTGTACACCTTTCCTATTAAGGTGTACGTTGGCTATAGCATATTCATTATAGGAATTGGATTGCACCAATAGGAGATCTATCTACCTTGATAGATGAGGAGCAGCCCTATGATAATCATGAGATTAAGTCCTTAAGGGTAGAGTAAAAATGATAGAAAGAGTTTCCATTAGAGTTTTACATTGGACTCGAATTGAATGATTAATTCATATGACAGATATTGAGTTTGACATGTTCACCTTAACCCTAATCCCGTCGGAGCTCAAGATAGAAGAACCCAATCACATAGGTAGCTACATCGAGAGGTTTGCTTTCGATTCTAGTGGGTTACCACCATGTACTGCTAGGTGTGACTGATGGATTTTGGGAGTAATTATAATGATTTAGATGATCGACCATTCTAATTGTATGAATCAGAAAAGTTCTAATCCATCAAAAGGTGTTTCGATGATGTCGATGATAGAGATTACGACATGTCTCATTACCATACAGAACTGAACCTAACTGGATCATACAAACAAGGTTTTGGATCTAGATGTCATCACTTAGACTAATTCAGTTCAATTGATTTGGATTAGATCTAATTAGGTTCAAGAAAATCATGCTAGCACACGATTGAGCCTAACATTCTCCTTTTGTAATCATTTTGGTTCATCCCGGTTGAGCCAAATTTGTTTGGACTCACTCAAGAACCTTGTCTTAGTCTGACTGGAGCTTGTTCAGATTAGAGAAGGATTGTCTTAATTTATTAGATGGACTTAAGACAATACCTGCCAATTTTTGTCACCTGCTAATTCCTATTTCTGGACATAGGTCAATAGTTGAAATAGTTGACTCTGGATACTTGGTCATAGGGCCATGTGTCATGCGCCTATAAGAGAGAGCACCTGAAGCTCTTATCCCCTGCTAAAAGAGGCAAGAGAGAGGGTGCACGATACCTTAGGCATGTGCCCCATGTGGATAAGAGATGGAGTCCGATATAGATGGGACTCTAGGGTTTCATGATGGATTCAAACACCCAGGTGCCCAAGACTTTTGTGTTTATCTTGTGTTGGCACCATCTATGAGGATTTTTTAGGGATTCTCATTTGATTGGATTAGATGACATCATCCCACCAATTAGATTTAGATCTGATTGAATGAAGGCCTCTAATTGGCCTGGATGATGTGGCATTGCATGGCACAGTAGGATCTATTTAAACCCTGTCTACGCCTAGGGTTAGAGAGCCTTTTCTTTTCACCATGCCACAAGGCTACCCTCCTCTATTCCATGCCTCCCTCTAATCCTCTCTCTCTCCTCTCCATGCCCAAAGGAGTTGGGCATGGGTTCAAGTGCAATCCAAGGAAGAAAGGCACCCAGATCAGGAAGAAGGCAGCACTGCTGAAAGAGACGATCGCTGCTTCTTCAAAAGAGGTTTTGAAGAACTTCAAGATCAAATCTGGATCTAATTTTTAAAGAAATAATTCAGAAGTAGAAGACCTCCAAATCTTGCTCGAGTGGACACCAGTAGAGGCTAGGTGGCTGCATGGCTCCTTTTAGAACCTTAGGATCATTTACGATCATCATAGGATAATCTGATTACCCAAAAATAAGGTATGAAATTAAACTATATTTAATTTTATTTTATTATATAATATCAAATCTTTAGGATTAGATCTGAGATGTCTTAGATTTTATTAGGATCATAGAACAAACTTTTAAAATATTCTTTCAGATCCAATCAGATCTGAATGATCTTGTGCAAGGAAAATAGGGTTTTTTCTTCAGAAGCGTGACTGGAGGAAGTTTGTCTGAAAGGAGCGCGACTGAGGGAGTTTGTCTGGAAGGAGTGCAACTAGAGAGAGTTCATCTAGAAGGAGCATGACTGGGAGCATGATTGGAGGGAATTCATCTAGAAGGAGTATGACTGGAGAGAGTTCGTTTGGAAGGAGTGCAATTAGAGGGAGCTTGTCTGAAAGGAGTGCAACTGGATGGACTTCGTCTGGAAGGAGCGCTACTGGAGGGAGTTCATCTAGAAGGAGCATGACTAGAAATATTGAAAGGTAAGATTAGAAAAATAGTAGTTCTTCTTTATCATTTAAGATCGTATTGCCGGGCTTCTATGTTCTTCGGGGAGGTTCTGGAGTACGAACTCTTTGATGAAGAAATCAACAAAACCCAAAAGAAAGGTGGTTGTTGATCAAGGACTTTGGCCAAGGACTTCGACAGAGATCATTTTACCCCCAACACTTGTCCCCCTACTTCCAAATTTGAATTTTGAATGAAGAGAGTATAGAGAATTTGCCGCAGTTGAAGTTCTTTGGCAGCTTCCTGCTCTAGGAGAGCGAAAATCCTTGTCTTTTTCTTCAAATTGGTAATGAAATTCTTTATGTTGAATGACTTGAAGGGGCAATTTTTCCTGAAAATTCATTTGGCGCAATGGTCTAGGTACGATGCAATTAGTGCTTTACCAAGTGGTAGGAGTGAGTGGGACACATGGCAGGTTGAGGTTGGCTGGAGGAGTCTAGCAATTATAATTTCCCATGGTTCTACTTTCTTACTTAAATCTCTCCTTCTTCTCCTATGGCTTGTTACTTTTGTCTGCGCTTCTTCTTCCCCTTTCTCTATTTTTTCTTATCCTGAGCATTCTGCCTTCGTCGCTCTTGCTCTCTCATGACCTCCCCAGCTGTCGGCATCCTCCATCTTTTCGATCCATTATCCAAGTTTTCTGACTTACCTTAGATCAGTCCCTCATCCTTATCGTTTTGATTTCTAGCTTTCTTATATTCTTTGATTTCTTTCAAGTTTTCTAAGTGCGTATAGTTGTTCCTCATCCTCGAGTTTTCATCATCCCCTTTCTTATATTTTTTGAAGATTTTATTTGATTTAATATGATTTAGATGTCATCTGAGGTTTCCTGATCCAGTGGTTCTAGGAGTCCGACTGAGCAAAGCTCCCAAAATCTCGAGATCCATATGGAACTTGAACCCATAGCACCTCGACCAAATTTCATTCTGGACACCATCGCCTATTTCTTGACTGTCGAAGATCTATCGTTAATCAGGATTCAATATGGTGTGCCTGCTGAGTATGAATTAGAGCTTCCTAGACTGAACGGTCGAGTTTGTGCCTCTCATCCAGGTTGGTTTTGCTTGTTTCTAGAGGCATTCGTGCTGGATTATGGCTTCCTCTTCTCGCTTTTGTTTGTCTTTTTTTCACTTTCTAGATATTTCTTTAGCTTCTATAGTGCCAAACTCCTTCAGATTCATAGTAGGATTTCTTGCTCTTTGTATATCCGTTGAAGTTCGGCCCATTACTTCACTTTTTCAAACTAACTTTACCCTTCAGCATCACCCCACTATGAAGGACTAGCGGTATGTCTCACCCCAGTTTGGCAAGAAGGGATTGCTCAAGGGTGCCCCCTCCTCGATTTACAATTGGAAAGAAAAGTTTATTTTTGTTTCCTACCCGAGCCTAGATTTAGGACTTCCATCCTGAGGAAACCTGAGGGATTTCATCCGTCAAGCCTCGGGTTTAGGAAAGGAGGACTAGGAGTCGATTAGTAAAATCAAAGATTTTTGAACCCCACCTATGTCCGAGCTAGTAAAAGAACAAACATTATTCAACCTCGACCTTAGCCCCTTGGATCCAAAAGGTATATGGCCGAAGTCATAGATTACTCCTCTTCTTCCTCTTTCTCATTTTTTATTGTACTTTTATTTTTCTTACTATAAAAATGGATCCCTAAGTGGTTGAGATGCTTACCAGGGGACTCCGAGTCCATAAAAGAAATGGAAAGGCATCGGGTGAGAGTTCAAAGAAGGCGAGGGTCAACATTTCGATCTCCATAGCTTCCGTCAGTGTCATGGGCACCCTTAAAACTACTCCTAAGGTTGAAATTCATCCCATCCAGACCTACTGTTGATGCAGCCTAGCCTTCAATGCCGTCGAGCCTTTCCACTAAAACTCAGGTCCCAAAGCCTCCTCCCGAAAGGGAGAAAGAGGTTAGGAAGAAAAGGATTGGGACGGCCATAAGAAAATCCCAATGAAAGGTCCGCCACAATGGACCTAACAGCTCTGACAAGAAAATGGAGGAGAACCACTTTAATAATCATGAAGTCGTTCGGAGTCTGGTCGATGGGTTCACTATACCTGAAGTGGTCGATAGGATTGTGGATGTTGATGTTGACTAATGCACCTGGGACATGCTGGGATCCTTCCTTGAGGTAGTCACCTCATCCTCCTTTTCCTCTTTGATCTTTTTGATATCTACCTACCCATACAACTTATCTTATCATCATATATATGTATTTTTGATCAAACGAGCCATCAACTACTGGGCTACATCCGATCCCTAAACCGTCTGAGGTCAAAATTGGAAAAGGCTCGTGAGGATCACCAAGTCAAGGTCAAGCGCCTAATTAAGGAGCATGACAAGGTTGATCACCCCTTGAAGGAAAAGACCATCGAGGTCGAGGTTCTTCAGGAGGCACTCTGCAAGGAGAAAGAGGCATCGAAGGAGTTGAGGACCACCTTTGGCCTAGAGGAAGAGCAAAAGAGAAGAGCCAAAGCTGAGATCGCTGAGTTAGAAGAGCAGATTTTGAAGTAGGTCTTGGAGGTGATGGCTCGGGCGATAGAAAAGTTCAAGATCTCCTTCGAGATGAGAGACCTGAACATCAAGTTCGGTCAGGAGGCCTTCAACAAAGGTTACGAGCTTTGCGAGGAACCGGTGGCTAACAAATTTTTGAAGCTCAACCTTGATCTTTTATATGAACGAGCTCTTGAGGAAGCAGCAGACCCATCTATCATGCTGATCGATGCTTCGCCCGATGAGCTAGCTTCCGCCACACCTCAGACCTCGCCTACAGCTGCCACTATTGAAGGGCTAGCACTAGCTGAGGCTACACCGAACTCTTCCACTATTCCCTCGAAGGTCTGAGACCTTCTATTTTTGTATTCTATTTTTTTTTATATTTTTCTCTTTGTATTAAGAATATTTTGATTAATGAAGTTAATTTTGTAAAAAAAAAAAATTCTGTGGAGTTTATGTGGTGATATTTTTATGCTTCGAATGCAGTCTCCCATCAAAGCCTATCCTCTTCCTCAAGGTGTTTCCTTGAAGGCTCATGTAAAGAGCATGAGGAGAAAAGTTCATCATCTTAAGAGAAAATTGGAGAAGGCTAAAGATGAACTTAAAAAATCAAAGAAGGATTATGCCGATGCCACTGCCAAAATTGACCGTATGCATCAATCTTTCAGACAATTATTCAAAGAATATAATACAAAAAAGTTTAACTTAAATGAAGAGCTCGAGGAGGTCAAGAAGCATGCAAGTGATAAATTCTGGACTTTGACAGCCAAGGCTTTCTTTCTTGAAGTTGAATTGAATGCAGTGAAGGAGAAAATTCGATTATTAAAGGGAAGCTTGACGTGACCGATCGACCGTGAGGAGCTCAGTTGGGATTGGTCCAAGAGATTTTCAGAGCTCCAAGGTCAACTCCAAGTTATCGAGGTTGTACTCAAGAATTTCAAGTTAGACCAAAGTAATAAAATTGCCAGACTTCAGCAGCAACTTCAAAGAGAAGATGAGAAGATAACTAGTCTTAAAAAGCAATTGGTGGAGAAGTCGGAGGCCAGTTCAAACAGGGAGTTAGATGAGCTTCTTTTCCTGAGGAACTCTTTGGAGACTTTATCAACAACATTGGCAAAGAAATCAATCGAGCTTCAACAGCTGAAGATTCAACTGCCTTACGAGCAACAAGCTATCAAAGAAGAAGAGGCCGAATCCAAAGTTTTGAGAAAACAGTCACGGGAGGCCAAAGACAATTTTTGACGGACTGATAAATTATTCATAGAGAGTTTATCAGAAAAAAAGGAGCACGAAGAATAGATTGCTAGCTTGAAGCAATCTCTTGCATTGGTGGAAAGCGGTAGTTCAAGGTTTGAGGAATCAGGTCCTTCTTAGGATTTTGTCCTTCATACTTCACCTTTTCTTTTTGTATGATCTTATAGACCTTCACTTTGTAACACCCTTTAATTTTAATAAAATAATATTTTCTTCAATTATCTTTTCACTTTGCATGGATTTGATCTCTATTTACTCCTCTCTTATTCTTCGATAATGGAAGGTCTTCATCCATGTCAGGATGAGATTCTCCTCCTATTCTTGATGGGGTTGGTCTTTCTTTATTAAGACGAGATCCTCTTTCTGTTCCTAACAAAGTTATAGAGGCATAAAGAGCTATTGTAAGGGCCTTTTCCTCCTTCTATTTTAAATAATCGAAGATCTTCATCCATGTCAAGATGAGGTTTCCCTCCTGTTCCTGACACGATTGATCTTTTTTATCCCCCTATTAGGATGCGGTTCTCCTCCTATTCCTAATGAGGTTGATCTTTCTTTGTTAGGATAAGATCCTCCTCCTATCCCTAACAAAGTTATAGGAGCACAAAAGGATCATTATAAGGGCCTCTTCTCTCCTCCTATTTTAAATAATCGAAGATCTTCATACATGTCAGGCCAAGATTCTTCTCCTATTCCTGACATGGTTGGCCTTCTTTGTCCTCCTATTAGGAAAAGAATTTTCTCCTGTTCCTGATGGGGTTGTCCTTTCTTTGTTAGGATGAGGTCCTCCTCCTATCTCTAACAAAGTCATAGTAGCACAAAAATATGGTTGTAAGGGCCTCTCTCGTCCTCCTGTCTTAAATAACTAGAGGTCTTCATCCATGTCAATATGAGATTCTTCTTCTATTTTTGATGTGGTTGGTCTTTTATCTGGACAAGGTTCTCCTCCTATTTCTGATAGGATTGACTTTTCTTTGTTAGGACGAGATCCTCCTCCTGTCCTTAACAAAGTCATAGGGGCACAAAAGGACCATTGTAAGGACCTCTTCCCTCCTCTTATCTTAAAATAATTGGAGATCTTCATCCATGTCAGAATGAGGTTCTTCTCCTATTTCTGACATGGTTGGCCTTTTTTTATCTTCCTATCAAGATGAGATTCTCCTCCTATTTCTGACGAGATTAGTCTTTCTTTGTTAGGACGAGGTCGTCCTCTTATTCCTAATAAAGTCATAGGAGCACAAAAGGATCATTCTAAGGGCCTCTCCCCTCCTCCTATCCTAAATAATCGGAGGTCTTTATTCATGTCAAGATGAGATTCCTCTCTTGTTCCTAACATGGTTGACCTTTTTTATCCCCCTATCAAGATGAGGTTCTCCTACTATTCCTGATGGGGTTGGCCTTTCTTTATTAGGATGAGGTCCTCCTCCTGATCCTAACAAAGTCATAGGAGCACAAAAGGGTCATTGTAATGGCCTCTCCCCTCCTTCTATCTTAAATAATCTGAGGTCTTCGTCAGTGTCAGGATAAGTTTTTCCTCCTATTCCTAACATGATTGGCCTTTTTTGTCCCCCTATCAGGATGAGGTTCTCCTCCTATTTTTGACGAGGTTAGCTTTTTTTATTAGGGCGAGGTTCTCTGTCCCTAACAAAGTCATAGGGACATAAAGGGGCCATTGTAAGAACCTCTTTCCTCCTCCTATCTTAAATAGTCGAAGGTCTTCGTTCGTGTTAGAACGAGGTCTCCTCCTATTCCTGACATGGTTGGCCTTTTTCGTCCTTCTGTCAGGATGAGATTCTCTTCCTGTTCCTGATGAAATTGATCTTTTTTTGTTAGGATGAGGTCCTCCTCCTATCCCTAACAAAGTCATAGGAGCATAAAAGGACCATTGTAAGGACCTCTCCCCTCCTCCTATCTTAAATAATCGAAGGTTTTCAGCTCTATTTATAGGTGAAGTTTAGTTGAGTCATTTCCTGTCCTCATATGATTTTGGACAAAGAAATAAAATTATTGAAATAAAGGAGTTTTATTGAAATAAAATTACTGATAGTAATTTCATAGATTTTTTGAATTCCATGGTGGCTGGAGCATTGATCTTTCAAGTTCTTTTAGATAATATGTTCTGGTCGAACGACCTCTACGACTTCATAGGGGCCTTCCCAGTTTGGCATGAGCTTTTCCTAATTCTAAGATTATGAAATGTCTGCTTGTTGAAATATAAGATCCTCCATTCTGAATGTTCTGTTCTTGACCCTCGAGTTGTAGTAGCGGGCTATTTTTTTCCTGTAAGCCACTATTAGGATCTGAGCTTTCTTTTGCTTTTCTTCTAACAAATCAAGATTTGCTCTGAGGTCTTAAGAGTTGTTCTGCTCATTAAAAGCTTCAACCTATGCTGAGGAAAATTCAAGCTTGATAGTGATGACTGCCTTTGTTCCGAAAGTCAATGCAAAAGGGGTTTCTCCTATTAGCGATCTTGAAGTGGTTCTGTAAGCCTCGAGCACATGATGGAGTTCATCCACCCAGGTTTCATTTGTCCTTTCAAGCCTGGCCTTTATTTCTTAAAGCAAAGTTTTGTTGGTTACTTCTGCCTCACCATTTGCTTGTGGATGAGCCACTGACGTGAAGTGGTGAGATATATTCAGAGCCTTGTAGAACTCCGCAAACTTAGCACCTATGAACTGGCACCCATTATCGGTGATTATTGTTCAAGGTAGACCAAACCTGCAAACAATTAACTTTCAGATGAAGTTCTACACTTTGGCTTCAGTGATCTTCGCCAGAGGTTCGGCTTCAACCCATTTAGTGAAATAGTCTACCACCACCAGTAGAAACTTTCGCTGCCCAGATGATATGGAAAAAGGTCCAAGTATATCGATTTTCCATTGCACGAATGACTAGGAGGTGGTCAATGGTATGAGCTATGAAGTCGGCTATCTCTAAATATTTGCATTTTTCTGATATCTATCATATTTTTTCACATAATCCATCGCATCTTGGTGTATTGTTGGACAATAAAACTCCTGATGGAGTAATTTATATGATAAGGATCTCGCTCCTAGATGATTTCTGCAAATTCCTTCATGAACTTTCCTCAAGGCATAGTTGGCTTCTAAAGATTGAAGACACTTGAGGAGTGGTAATGAATACGATCTCTTATACAACTTATTTTCATACAAGATGTAGCGGGAGGCTTGATTTCTTAACTTTCGAGCTTCTTTATGGTTCATGGAAAGAACTTCATCTTTGACATATAAAACTAATGGATCGATCCAGCTAGGCTCATGGCTGACTTGCATTAATGCTAGGGGCTCTTCCGAACTCGGGCACTGTAGGTCTTCAAAAAGGACTTTTTTTGGTAGTTCATTTGGGGCTAAGGTGGCCAACTTAGAGAGAAGATCGACTCTAGTGTTCTCTGCCCTGTGGATCTACTGGATGTTAAAATTATCAAAGGTCAAACTTAAGTTCTTAATCCTTTCCAAGTACTTTTTCATACTTTCTTCTCGGACTTTAAAAGAGCATTTGAGTTGTTCCACCACTAGCTGAGAGTGACTGTAAACCACCAAATGTTGCACTTCTAGCTCTTTGTCTATTTTTAGTCCCACAAGTAGGACTTTATTCTTGGCTCTATTATTGGTGGTGGGGAAGTCAAAGCATAATGCATACTCCGCTATAATTCCATCCGGATTGATGAGGATCAAACCCGCACCTACCCCAAAAGCATTGGATGAACCATCTACATACAATGCCTAGGAGTTTTCAAGGAGATTAGCCTTCTCTTCAGGGTGGTCAGCGATAAAAATCTGTTGGTGCTCTAGTTCAATCTACTTCGAAATGGTACATTCTACTATCGACCAGTATTTGAGCTTTAATAAATGATCGAGGTTGGAGATGGATATCAAATTCAGTTAGCTCAATTGCCCACTTTGCCATTCTTTCAGAGGTATCGAGATAATGAAGGACTGCCTTAATGGGTTGGTCAGTGAAGAGAGTAATTGTGTGCTCTTGGAAATAAGGTCGAAGCTTCCTAGCTATAATTAACAAGGCATAGGTTAGTTTTTCTAACTTGGTATGCCTTATTTTCGCATCTCTCAAGATTCTACTTATATAGTAGATCAGCTTCTAAACTTTTGCTTCTTCTTTAAGCAGTACGGCTCCAATAGCTACAAGAGATACGGCAAGGTATAGGAACATTTCTTCCTCAAGTTTGGGTTTGCCAAGCAATGGGGGAAAGTTGAGATATTTCTTTAATTTGTCAAGGGCTTGCTGACACTCGGGAGTCCAGCTGAAATTCTTGGGTTGCTTAAGTACCTAAAAAAAGGCATGGAGCACTCCGCCGACTTTGACATGAAGCGATTCAGAGCTACCACATTACCTATGAGGTGTTGAACTTCTTTTATTAGTTTTAGGATGGTCATGTTTTGGATGATTTTGATCTTCTCCGGATTGGCCTCAATGCCACGTCTTGACACCATGAATTTCAGAAACTTTTCTGAGGTTACTCTAAAAGTGCATCATGGGGTTTAGCTTCATCTTATATTTTTGGAGGGTACTGATGGTCTCCTCAAGGTTAGCAATTTGACTTGATGAAGATCAACTTTTAACTAGCATATCATCCACATAGAACTTCACGTTATCTTCTCTTTAAAAATTTTATTCACCAAGCATTGATATGTCACGCCGACATTTTTGAGTCCAAATGGCATGATCCTATAATAATAAAGACCACGATCAGTAATAAAAGCAGTCTTTTTCTCATCCTATCATGTCATCCAGATTTGATTATATCCAAAGAAAGCATCCATGAAGGTAAGGAGTTCATGGCCCAAAGTTGCGTCCACCAGTTGATCAATCATAGGCAAAGAATAGCTATCTTTTGGGCAAGCTGTATTTAGATATGTGAAGTCTATGCAAATCCTCCACTTGTTATTTGTCTTTTTAATAAGGACAATATTTGCAATCCAATCTAGGTAAAGTACTTCTTGAATAAATCCCATCTCAAGAAGCTTGTCGACCTCATCCGTTATAGCCTTCTGCCGCACTGGTGTAAAACTATGTTCATTCTGCTTCACTAGTCGTCGCTTAGGATCCATGCCCAGATGGTATTCCATGACTTCTGCATCAATCCAAGGCATGTCTACAAGCGTCCAGGTGAAGACATTGGCATTCCTTTGTAAGAATATGACAAGCTACTTTTTAACTTCTCCTTTTAGATTCGAGCTGATCTTCATAGCATGTTCTTTATTTTCATCATTTAGAGGGATCTCCTCAAGGTCATCGATGGGTTCTCCTCTTTCTTCAGATAGATCATTGCGAGCATCAAGCCTGTCCATCGGACAAATGTCTACTTATCGCCCCCCCTACAATGCAATATTATAGCAGTGCCGAGCTAGTGCCTGATCTTCTCTAATCTTGCTAACTCCATTACTTGTTGGAAACTTCACTTTTAGATGGTAAGTTAAAACCACAGCTCCAAGTGCATTCAAACCATGTCGGCCAAGGATTGCATTATAAGAAGAAGGGGTTTTGACAACCAAAAAATCAACTTGTGTCTTATATTACTTTGGGTATCGGCCAGCTACCACAGACAATGTTATTGTTTCTTCAACTAGCACTGCATCACTTGTGAATCCTACCAATGAAGAATTCATCGGACCCATCCTATAGTCAGATATAGATATTTTGGAGAAAGCATCATAAAACAAGACATCAGTAGAGCTTTCATTATCAATTAACATATGACGTACATCGTAATCAACAATATTTAAAGTAACTACAACTGCATCATTATGCGGGAGCTGAACTTTTTGAGCATCTTCTTCAGTGAAAGTGATAGGTTCTTCTGTCTGTTGCCTCTTTGATAGTTTTACTGATCCACTGGCTTTCCTTTGCTGATGTCCCCCAAGGATAGTATTGATGATTCCAAGAGGGGGCCGATCTCCTTGGGGTTCATCCCATCGAGATGGTTTAGGTTGTGGTTGGGCTCTTGGATGATCTTCTCTCCTCTCTGATTGACGCCTGATGAACCAGTCCAACTGACCTCTTTTGATCAGTGCCTCGATCTCATCCTGAAGCTGAATGCACTCTTCTATGTCATGATTGTGGTCATGATGGTAAGGATAGTACTTGTTAGGATTGTGCTTGGCTAGATGAGTCTACATCCTCTCTGGCTCTGCCAACTGCTCCCTTATCTCCATCAGTACTTGAATCTTTGAGGCATTCAAGAGAGTATAATTGTTGAATCTTTTGGAAGGAAAGATTTACCGAGTCCTCGAATCTGTAGTTTCCTATCGATGAGCTCAAGGAGGAGTTTAGGCTCGTTTATGCTCGAGAGGAGTTCAGGAGCATGACCGAGTTTCACTCGATTTTTCTTCAAATGTGGGCTTGTTGAATTCACCCGCTTGTTGCTCTCTCGTGGCTTCATTGTCCTTCAGTTTAAAGATCTCTTCTACTCGAGCGTAACCTTCAGTCTAGGCCAACATAGCAGCAAAATTCCTTGGGTACTTTCTTTCCAGGAAGGATAAGAGATCATTCATCTGAAGAATGTCCTTTAGTGCGGCCATGGCTATATATTGGTCCAAATTTCGAACCTCCAATGCAGTAGCATTAAAGCGATTGACGTAAGCTCGGATGGACTCTCCCTCTTTCTACTTTATGTTGATAAGAGAGTCTGAATCTTGTCTCGGACGTTGGCTGCTTATGAAGTGAGCCACGAACTGATGGCTCATTTGATCGAAGGAGAAGATCGTACCTGACTTTAGGCTCGAATACTAGTTTTTTGCTACTTCCTTCAAGGTGGATGAGAAAGCTCGGCATAAAATGATGTTTGGTATGCCATGGAGCAGCATCATTATTCGAAAGGCCTCAAGATGGTCAACCAAATCAGAAGTTCCATCATAACACTCAAACTGAGGAAGCATGAAGTTTGGCAGGATGGGCTCTTGCATGAACTTAGCAGAAAAGAAGGAATCGATGCAGATGTCATCATGGTGAATAGGGGCGGCATGGTGGAGCTCCTCAATCCATCGATTCATGTCCTGAAGTTTTTGATTGAGAGCATCATCTCGATTATGGATCTCAGAGGATCACTAACTGTAGATGGAAAAAGCCTCCTCCGAAGAAGAATCATGATCAAAATAGGAGCTCCCTACTCTCTGCTTCCCCTTCCTAGAGGTGACAGGTCTGCTGACCTAGGTTGCCCTTCTTGATGCTGGTTCTTTTGGCTCTAGCTGGAAATTTTTTGGTTGGATTGCCGCTAGAGGCCATTGTATGGCCTGCACCATTTTGGTGAGGCCCCAAACCTACTACAACAGTAGGTTGAACTATTCTAAATTTATCATGGCCGTCGGTGGAGGGGCCTGAGGTGCCGGTGATGGAGTAGAAATGGGCAGATCCAGCTTGGATCTGATGGCAGAAGTGGTAGATTATCAGATGGTTGCCTTCCTTGAGGGCATTTCTGGAGCAAAAGGGATCAAACAGAGATGGATTTTGAAGGATCAAGGGGAGAAGGTAAACAAGATCGATTAAACACTTCTTTTAGAACAAGAGCCTAGAATGCCCTTCCTCTAGCACCAATCCTATTGGTACGAAAATTCATGAGAATGCTGGAGGTAGTTGGAGTGGAGGAGGAGGTGGGTGGCTTCGATAGGATCCTTCGACGCTCAAGTTAATTTTCTAGCCAACTGGAATGGAATGTTTAGGATACAAAAAAGTAGAGTAATGGGAAGGAAATGAGAGCTTGGAGGAAATGTATCTAAAAGGTCCTTTTTATAGATGGAGCATGTAACAAATTGATGGTGATAGCTATAACCATCTGATAGTGGGCCGCTCGTGTCATGTGAAGTTTGTTATGGAGGATGAGTTGTCATTTGTCACAACTTGTAGGTGGTGTAAATCCTCTTATTAAAGTTTGGATGTGGATTGGAGACTTTGGTATTCGTAGCAAACTTGGGATCTGCCAAGGGCTGCTAGGGGCAATGTTTAATTGCTTCAAGAAGTTTGAAAGTTTTCTGAGTTGTACACAAGTGGATGTCCCTCAAGCCGAGATCTGAGGCTCCTCATCATTATAAGTTAATGTCTTGACGAGGTTTCCTTAGGCTATTCCCATTAGGAGGCGGGGCTGGGATAGGTCTACAACTTAAGCGCTACTAGAGGAGCTCATCTAGAAGGAGCATGACTGAGGGAGTTCATCTAGAAGGAGCATGACTGGAGAGAGTTTGTCTGGAAGGAGCATGACTAGAGGAAGTTTGTCGGGAAGGAGCGTGATTGGAGATTTTGAATGGCAAGGTTAGTCTAACAGTTATTCTTCTTTAACATTTAAGATCATATTGCTGGCTTCTATGTGCTTTAGGGAGGTTCTACAATACGAACTCTTTGTTGAAGAAATCAACAAATCCTAATAGAAAGATGGTCGTCGGTCAAAGACTTTGGCCAAGGACTGCGATGGAGGTCATTTTACCCACAACAAGCCCCATGATGATCCTATGCTGCTGCAGTTGTATCGAATCCTCTGGTCATCATAGATCCCTTCATCTTATAGAGGTTACTTTTCAGTCTCCTACCCCTCATCACTATCATCGCTCCATTGGAGATATTCAACACTTCACTCCTGGCATGACTGCAGAAGCTATAGCCACTTCGCTCCAGATAGCCTAATAACATAAGGTTTTCTTCAGCTCTGGGACATGCTTCATATTTGTGAGAGTCCATACCATTCCATCAAACATCCTCATTCTAATTATCCCAATATCAGTGACCCTGCAAGGGTGATCATCCTCAAGTGTCACACTCCCCTCATCAATCTCAACGTACGTAGAAAACCAAGACCGGTTTGTGGTATAGTAATGCGAAAAGACTGAATCTAGGGTCCAAATCTCTGTGCTTTGCCTATGACCATCCAACACCACCAAGAGGTCATCTTCCACCTTCTGATCAGCAATTGTACTTAGAGAATTAGATCCTCCATTTTCTCTCTTTTGGTTCTTCAACAATGGGCAATCACATCGACAATGCTCGATCTCGTTGCACTTATAAAACTCTACTTGTTTACTATCTTTTCGGCACATTGATTGTCTCCTTAATTTTTCTCTTACCCTTTCTCTTCTAGATCTCTCCCATATAGTCAAACCCTTCTGAGGATTGCCATCCTTGGTAATTTTCTCTCTCTGCTCATTCGTGCGTAGCACCATGACAATGTCTTGATAGTACAGTGCCTCTTTTCCATAGAGCAGTATCATGACCAGTGGATCAAAGGAAGGAGGCAGTGAACAAAGTAACAACAATGACTTATCTTCCTCCTCCATCTTCACCCCAATATTCAGTAATTCATTGCTCACTTGATCGAATAACTATATGTGACTGAGGATATCTCCATCTTCAACCATACTATACAACCTCTTCTTCAAAATAAGATTGTTGTACATGTTCTTTCCCATGTAAAGATCCTACAACCTTGACCAATGTCCTTTAGGAATTTTCTCTTCCAACACTAAATAGTGGGCCGAGTCAGCCAAACACTCTCTAATCGTTGAATACACATATTTTTTCATCGACATCCATTATCGATCTATGATCTCTTTCGGCCTATTCTCCAATGCTTCATCTAATTCATGCTACACAAGTAGATCCTCTACGTAAACTTTTCATATTAAAAAATACTTTTTTCATCAAACTTCTCAAAATCTATCTCTATGCTACTCCCAATGACTAAATCCAAATCACACAATAGTAAAATCACCAAGATAGATGAGACATACCTCAATAGGGTCTTGCTGAAATTTTGACCTTTATAGATCTCTTCCTTCTATGCTCTCCTTCTTTGTCCACACGACTTGAGCTCTGATATTATAAGATCGATTCCCTGAAGCTTAGAAGGCCTAGATCCAACAACCAAAGACTTCCAACCAGAAGGAGGCTGCAACACTAATGAATAGACACCAAGAGATGGGTGGCAAATATATAGAGAGAGAGAGGAGAAGAAAGTAGGGTTTTTAGGGAGAAAAGGGATTACTATTCCTCTTGTCAATAAACATTAGATATACTAAGTATATATATGAACCCCTGATCTAATATGACTCGGTCCTAAAAAACTCTTCTAGGCTAACTCATACATGTAAGCACTCACCCAAGCCCTTGTACACCCATGTCTTGCATGCTCTCATCCCTAAGACTAAAGATCTAGCCCTATACATGAATTAGCCTCCTTAAGATCTTCAGACCTTAATACCTCTTAGATTAGACCCAATCTAAGATCAAATAGAAAATCCCAGGCTCATCTATTTGCCTGTTTGAGCTGGCTCGATGAAGACTCAACTCAACCACCTGTCAAGCTATAGAATCTTGAAATACGTTCTCTATTTATCTAAGAGAGCTAGCTCAATTTTGGCCTAAGCCAGCTCAATCTCAGCTTGAGCTGACTCAGCCTATATTCGAGCAAACCCGATAGTGTGTCAGCACTCCATCTCAGTTTATACAACTCCAATTGGTCCAAGCCTTTAGGAGCCACCATCTTGACTTCTTCACGGTCTCCCAAGACTTGGGAGCACCACCCTTACTCTTTTATCATCCAAGGGTGGATGTAGTGTGTAGCCCTTTATAAGCTTGAGGTTCAAGTATTGAGAATCTTGAGGGGCTTGGTTAGTGCTTCGAAGGCCTAGGACATAAGGTGGAGCAAGAAATAGAAGCTAAGGGATGAAGACTATAGAAAAGGGCTATTTCTGTAGGTTAGCCAACTCAGTTTGAAACTGGATCAACTATGTCTCAGAGGATAAGCTAAACATATAGATGTGCATTCAGAACTGCTAGCATAATACACAACTGGATCGACTTGATTTCAGATTAAATCGATCCAGTCTCAGATTAGCTGACTCAATGCTGAGATGGAGCTAGCTCAGTGCACGGGCAGAGACATGTGGAAGGTCTGTTTAGGGCTAAGGTTTAGATTGATCTTGGGGTCTTAAGGCCTGATTTAAGAGGTATTAAAGGGGCTAACTCATGTATGGATCGGATTTTGATCCAGGGGATGAGAGCATGTAAAACCATGGGTGTACATCGGTTTGGGTGAGTGCTTTGATGTATTGGATTAACCTAGGAGAGTTTTTATGCTGAAATTTATTAGGGTTCATATAGAAATCCTAGGATATATAAATCTACGTATTATACCTTTTACAATTGAGTGGAATATAAAATAGCTTTTCTTCCTAACTCTTTAACTCTCTTTTCTCTCTGGTTCCAATGCCAAAATCCTAGGTGCCATCCCCCTTTCTCTCTTCTTCTTAGATCTTCTTTGGTTAACTGGATTAACACCTAGGTTTCATGCAAGAGATAAGATCTACGACTGTGGCTCCGAGCAGCCATAGGCATAATAGTTGGTATTAGAGCCTGATTATGTGGAGGAGGAAGAAGATTAGGTTTCAATAGAGGATCAGCAGTAAGGATCAGATCTAGGTTTTCTCTAGGTTTTGTGAGGGAGGAAGAGATCTAAGGGCTACTATCCATCCTTCCTAGTCAAGGTAATTTTTAGATCTACCTTTTCTGTTGTTCTTTGATTCAGATTGATCATGAAAAATAGTAGGTTGAAGGTAGGATTTGAGAAATTTGATGGTAAAGAAAGTTTCACGATGTGAAAGGTTAGGGTGGAAGATCTGTTAGTTCAGATGGGGCTGAATTCAGTCTTAGAGGATAGACTGGAGGAGATGATAGATAAGATATGGATGTCCTTAGGGAAAAGGGCATATGCCTTAATTAGGGCTTATTTAGCAGATGAGTTTTTGTATGGTCTGTTGGAGGAGAGAACACCCAAAGGTCTATGGTCAAGGTAACATCAATTTTACATAGGAAAGAATATGTGCAATAAGCTAATGCTGAAGAAGAAACTGTACAGCCTTCGGATGTAAGAGGATGAGGATATTGTAGGGCATATTTAGTGGTTCGACTAGATGAGCATTGACTTGCTCAACATAGGAGTGGATCTCGAAGAGGAAGACAAAAGCCTATTGCTTCTATATTTACTATTTGGGAGCTTTGATCCATTGGTGATAACATTGCTATATGGTAAAGAGATATTTGTGTATGAGGAGATCATATTAGTGCTCAGGTCCAATGAGTAGTGAGAATGAATGACAAAAGGAGGGATCTTTTAGGAGGGTCTTACGGTTTTAGAGAGGTCGAAGAAAGAAAAAAAGAAAGATAAGCAGTGTGGGGCTGTTTAATGAATGAGGAGAGATTATCCAAGGGATAATGGTCGAAGGAAGGTTGAAGAGTCAACTATACATCCTTTGATTGCAGGCATGCATGAAAGTAGTTGAAAATGCATTCAATGGTTTGACCAGAGCAGGAATTTGTGAAGCCTTGGAAATGATGGAGATGGTTGATCCACATAGCGTTGCAACAGATTTAGAGGAGATCATAGTCCTCAATGGTTTTGGAGGTGCCTACAGGGTTGCAGAGTATCTGAGATAAGAGCAGCGATAGTGGAGGTCCAGCAAGATCAGGCTGGAGGGCTGATCGTGGATTAGGTTTCTTCTACATGAGTACTAGGGAGAGAGTCGTGGTTCAGATGGAGGATGTGTTGTGTACAGCAAGAGAGGACCTAGGTACCTATGGGAGGTGTTGTCCAGCTTGGGGATGAGATAGGTGGGTTTGAGCCTAGGATAGGGTCTAAGCTAGAGTTCCTCCGAGCATAACTGAAGTGATGGTTAGTGTAGGGGCAGAAGAAGAGAAATACTAGGGTGGAATTCTCTAAGAATCAGTCGATGAAGGAGAAAGAGTCAGATGAGCTCTTGTTTATTTTGGAAGAGCCTGCAAGGTGCGGTGTATCCAAGATAGCTTCAAAGGGATCCATGGCGTGTGGAGGGGTCGAAGGGATAGCAATAGTGTTCGAGGTGCAGTGGTAGTCCCAGAAGTGTAGCATTGGGTGGTTGACCTCACGTGACTTGGTTACAAAGTTAGGGTTTTTTATGGCATTAGGTGGACTTTCGATTTTAGATGGAACATCAGGCAGAGGTGGCTTTATAGGTCGAGAGAGATATGACACGAGTTCAGAGCAGAAGTGCAGAGGGAGGAGCGATATCCCAGCACCAGCATTGAAAATGCACAGATCTAGGTGGAGTGGTACGTGTAGGTGGATAGGCATTATTCTAAGGAGACCATATCAGGATATGCAGCGAATGTTGATACAAGAATGCTGTGAGTTCTCCAGAAAGTCTAGAGAAAGTAATGTTGGTGTCAAGCAAAAGAGATTCTACAATTTTAAGGGATGCCAAGGAGCAAGTCAAGGTCTTCAACTGTGGAGGCAGTCAATCCAAAAGTCTCCAAGAGTGCACAATAACTGAAGAGGACTGGCGGAGGTGATATTTGCACATGGGGCTATTAGGTTGCATAGTAACAACAGGATCGTGGGAAGGGCATTGGAGCGCCAAGGTGGAGATTGTAAGAATTGGTGTTGTTCCCAAATCTTTGAAGGACATGGGAGGACTTAGGGTGTTGACTTTGAGAGACTAAAATAAGTGTAGTCCTAGAACTAGGACAAGAGTTATCCTAGGATGAAGATAGTGTGTAGCCCTACATAGGCTTGAGATTCAGGTGTTGAGGATCTTGAGGAGCTTGATTGGTGCTTTAGAGATCTAGGACACAAGATGGAGTAAGAAACAAAAGCGAAGGGATGAAGATTGTAGAAAAGGGCTATTTCTATAGGTTAGTTGGCTCGATCTAAAACTGGATTGACTATGTCTCAAAGGAAAAGCTAAACAGAAAGATATACATTTAGGATTGTAGGCACAGTATGCAACTAGGTCGACTCAGTTTCAGACTAAGCTGACCCAGTCTCAGGTTAGCTGACTCTATGCGGAGACTGAGCTAGCTCAGTGCATGAGTAGACACACATGGAAGGTCTGTTTGGGGCTAGAGTCTGGATTGATCTTAGGGGTCTTAAGGCCTGGTTTGAGAGGTCTTAAGGGGCAAACTCATGTATAGGTTGGATTTAGATTCAGGAGCTGAGAGCATGTAAAACTATGGGAGTACATGGATCTGGGTGATTGCTTTCATGTATTGGGTTATCCTAGGAGAGTTTTTGAGCTAGGGTTTTGTTGGGGTTAAATCCGCTCCTGTCGAAGTTCGGCCTATATCCGATCCCAAAGAAATCCCATGATGGCCAATCTTCAACCCATCTACTGATCTTCTACACTGCATAAGTAAACTCTAAAGCCCGTAAAACACTGTAGACCTTGCCCGAATGAGCTTGGTGGTGAATCATGAAAGCTGCCAAATTCCTCCATTATAAGTAGCTGGTTCCAGCCGAACTTCTTTTAGATGAACTTGAATAGTGAAAGGGATCGCCTAAATAGTTGGCTAAACATTCAATCCCTACGTAACCTAGCCTGACCGACCTTGAAGCTAGCTGAACTCCTATCAAACTAGATCATCCTTTAGGCCAAGTCTCACTATTGCAAATTGGATCTCTCGACAAGAATCACAGACTGGCAGAGATTCCGCTTAGATGAACCTCTATGCCTTACTGAGAGTGGCAGATCTTGGCCCTATTGAATTTGGAACCTCGAGTGTGCAAACTAGGATAAACAAAAGAACTTCGTCATTAGATTAAGCCCTAACTCCTTCCTGAAGAGCCTGGTCATAATTCTAAATCAATGAATCCACCATCCTTATCAACCTTTAATCAATGATGGTTATTTAGTTGCAAACGACCTCAGAGAAATCTAAACTTCTCTAGAACTATTGTGATATGAAGCTCTTCATCACCAATAGCTATTCCATCCAAACTTCAACTATTAAATCCCAATAGACTGGCACATCATGATAATGGATACTACCCTCCATAACAAACTCCATGTGATCCCAAATAGCTCACTATCAGGAGTTACGGCTGTCACTATCAATCTATTACAAGACTAGTCGTTCGGTGATCCCTAGAAAAGGGAAGCAAAAGGTGGCTAGCCCTTGCTCTGATCATGACTTCACTCCTAGAGGATCCTTGCCTCCATTCTGCTAGAAGACCCTTGAGATCCATGACCAAGAGGATCTTCTGGATCAGAGGTTCCAGGAAATGAATCGATGGATTGAGGAACTCCACCATGCACCCCCCATCCATGGTGATGATATCTATACTGACCCCCCTTTCTTCCTATGAATTATGCAGGAGTCCATCCGGCCAAACTTCAAGCCTCCTCAATTCAAGAGCTATGATGGGACTACTAACCTGATCGACCACCTAGAGTCCTTCCAAACTATGATGCTACTCCATGGTGCATCAGACGCCATCCTGTGCTAGGCTTTTTCATCTACTCTAAAGGAAGCAGTAAGAAATTGATACTCGGCACTTAAGTTAAGTACGATTTTCTCCTTCGACCAAATGAGCCATCAGTTTGCAGCTCAATTCATGAGCAACTAACGTCCAAGGTGAGGCTCAAACTCCTTTATCAACATCAAGCAGAAAGAAGAAAAGTCTATCCGAGCTTACGATAGCCGCTTCAATGCTGCTGCCCTAGAGGTTCGAAACCTAGACTAATATGTTGCTATGGCTGCACTAAAGGATGGTCTATAGAAGAATGATCTTCTATTCTTCCTAGAAAAGAAGTATCCCAGGGATTTTACTGACATGCTTGCATGGGTGGAAGGTTACGTCCGAGCTAAGGAGGCCTTCAAAATGAAGAATGATGAGGTCGTAAGAGAGTGACAAGCAGGAAAATCTAGTAAGCCTATAATTGAAGAACAGTTGAGTAAAGCTCAACTGCACTCTAGAACTCCTCCTAAGTGTAGATGAGCCCGGAATTCTTCTCGAGCTCATCGACAAAGAAGCCCTGACCAAAAGGCATGGCTAAACTCTCCTGTTAGAAGTTTCCACAACTATGCCTTCCTCAATGCCATGAAGACTCAAGTGTTGATGAAGATCAAGAAGCAACTATTAAGGCCAAAAAGGATGCGCACTAACCCTGGAAAGTGCAATCCTAATAAATACTGCCTCTATTATCATGATCACGATCACAATACTGAATGATGCATTCAGCTCTAAGACGAGATTGAGAAGCTCATCAAGCGAGGCTGACTTGGTCGATTCCTATAATGTCGGCCTGAGGCAAGGAAAGAGCAGTCGAGAGCACTGCCACAACCGGAGCCATCAAGGATGAAGGAGTAGCAAGAAGATCAACCCCCACTAGGCATCATCAATACTATCTTTGGAGGACTTCGATGGAAAGAGGCTAGTTGATCGATAGAGCTGGTTAAAAGATCGACGACTGAAGAATCCCTCATTTTCAGTGAAGAAGATGCACAAGTGGTTCAATTTTTGCACAATAATGTGATTATAGTTTCTTTAAATATTATAGATTATGATGTACGCCGCATTCTTATCAATAATGAAAGCTCTATCGATATCTTATTTTATGATATTTTCTCCAAAATATCTATACCTAATAACCAACTAGGACCAATGAACTTCCTATTGGTTGGTTTCACTAGCGATGTTGTACCAGTTGAAGGGATAATAATATTAACTGTGGCTGCAGGGTGGTACCCAAGATAGTCCAAGGCACAAGTGGATTTTTTGGTGGTAAGGACTCCATTTACTTATAACATAACTCTAGACCGACTTGGTTTGAATACACTCTAAGTAGTGGTGTCAATTTATTATTTGAAAATTAAGTTTCTAACAAGTTATGGGATTGAAAAAGTCAGAGGAGATCAAGCTTTGTCGAGGCATTGCTACTTAATTGCTTTGCAAGGGAGCAGGTAGCTGGATTTCTATCCTATCGATTGGTTGAATGTCTACGACGACCTTACTGAAGAGCAGGGGGAACCTATGGAGGATCTTGTCTCAATTTCTTTAAATGATGGAATGAAGAACACACTATGCAGATCAGCTCCAGCCTGAGAGAAAAGGTCTGAAAGCAGCTCGTCATCTTCTTGCAGGAAAATGCAGATATTTTTGCTTGGGATCCATTCGACATGCTCAAAATTGATGCTAAAGTCATGGAACATTGTCTGGCTGTTAGCCCCAAGTATTGGCCAGTGAGGGAAAAAAAGAGTGGCTATTCTCTAGAGAGGCAGAAGGCGATTGCGGAAGAAGTTGATAAACTCTTTAAGATTGGATTCATCTGAGAAGTCTCTTATCCAAACTCGGTTTCCAATGTAGTCCTCGTCAAAAAGGCAAATGGACAATAGAGAATGTGCATACACTTCAAGAAATTGAATAAAGTCTGCCAAAAAAATAGCTACCCCCTATCCAGAATTGATCAATTGGTGGATCCAACTTTAGGCCATAATCTCCTCACTTTCATGGATGCCTTCTCCGACTACAACCAAATTCGGATGGCACCAGAAGATTAAGAGAAAACTTCTTTTATTACTGATCTAGTCTATATTATTATAGGATTATGCCCTTTGGGCTCAAAAATGCACGTGCAACCTATCAGCATCTAATGAATAAAAGTTTTTAGGAGCAGATCGACCGCAACATGAAAGTCTATGTAGATGACATGCTTATCAAGAGTCGGTCTTCAATAAATCATATTGCCGACCTTGAAGAAATCTTCAATATCCTCTAGAAGTATAAGATGAAGTTGAACCCAACCAAGTCTGCCTTCGGAGTGACCTGAAAAAGTTCTTGGGATTCATGGTGTCAAAGTGCGGAATCGAAGCAAATCCAAATAAGATCCAAAATATTCAAGAGATGATGCTTCGAAGTCAATAAAAAAAGTTCAGTGCCTAACAAAAAAGGTAGTAGCTCTAAATCACTTTGTTTCAAAGTCGGCCGAATGATGCATGCTTTTTTTTCAAGTCCTCAAACAACCAAAGAACTTCTACTGGACTCCTAAATGTTAGTGAGCATTTGAAGAACTAAAGAGCTATCTTGGCTCACCACCCTTATTGGCCAAGCTCGAACCCGAAGAAGAATTATTTTTATACCTGGTGGTCTTCCCAGCGGCCCTTGCAGTGGTCTTAATCAAGGAAGATGTGAAAGTGCAGTGGCCGATCTTCTATATAAGCTGAGTCCTGAGGGACGCTAAGACTAGATATACCAATTTAGAAAAACTAACTTATGCTCTACTAATTGCTATCCGAATACTATTTCCATGGGCACACTATAATGCTTCTCCCTAATCAACTAATCAAGGTAGTTCTTCATCGAACAGATGCCTTTGGAAGAGTAGCAAAATGGGTAACTAAGCTTACAGTGTTTGACATCAACTTCCAACCTCGGCCATCAATCAAAGATCAAATATTGATAGATTTTATAGTAGAATACACTATTCCGAATGAAACCGATCTCAAGCAAAATGAAGCCAGTGTACCATGTCTATAGTCAGATTCCCATAAAGAAAAAGCAGACCTCCCTAAAGGCTTTTGGATCTTGTATGTAGACGGTTCATCTAATACTTTTGATGTAGGTGCAGGTCTGATCTTGGTTAATCCAGGAGGAATCATTGCCAAATATGCACTACATTTTAAGTTTCTAGTGATAAATAATGGGACTAAATATGAAGCACTAATCACAGGATTGAAGATAGCCAAGAAATTGGAAGCAGATTGGCTCCAAGCTTACAATGACTCTCGATTGGTGGTGGGACAAGTCAATGGTAATTATGAAGCTCGAAAGGAAAGCATGATGAAATATCTAGAAAAGATGAGAGGTTTAAGCTCGGCCTTCAACAGTTTTAGCATTCAACAGAACTCAAGAGCAAAAAATGCTAGGGCCAACCTTCTCTTCAAGTTAGCCATACTAGCCCCAAATGAACTACCAAGAGAAGTTTTCTTTGAAGTTCTGAAATTTCTAAGTTCGGAGGAACCCCAGACTGTAATGCAAGTTGACCATGAGCCCAACTGGATTGACCCATTTATCACTTATCTCAAAGATGGCGTTCTTCCTTGAGATACAAAGAAAGCTCAGAAACTAAGAAATCAAGCCGTCCGATATGTTCTATATGTGAACAAGTTGTATAAAAGATCGTACTATTTGCCATTACTGAAATGCCTTTAACCTTCTAAAGCCAAATATGCTCAATGAAAAGTGCATGAAGAAATATGTGGAAGTCATTTGGGAGCCAGATTTTTGTCTCACAAGCTACTTCGATAGAGATACTATTGGCCAATCATGCATCAAGACTCTGTAGAGTATGTCAGAAAATATGACCAGTGTCAAAAAAATGCATTCAAAGACAACCGACCTCTGAGCTTACATCTCTAAGCACTCCATGGCCATTTACACAGTGGGGGATGGACATATTCGAGCTCTTTCTTATGCCATCTGGACAATGAAAGTTTCTCTTAGTGGTAATTGATTATTTTACTAAATGGATCGAAGCCGAACCTCTGGCCAAAATCACTAAATTAAAGTATAAAACTTTATCTGAAAGTCAATAGTTTGTAGATTCGGCCTACCTCGAACTCTTATAATAGATAATAGGCACTAGTTTATGGGGATGAGATTTGCCGAGTTCTGTGAAGACCTAAACATCTTTGATAGTTTTACATCAGTGGCTCATCCACAGGCAAATGAAGAGGCCGAGGTGACCAATAGGACTTTGTTGCAAGACATAAAAGCAAGGCTTGAAAGAGCGAAGAAAACTTAGATAGATAAACATTATCATGTACTCTAGGCATATCGAACTATTCAAAGATTGCCGATTAGGGAGACACCATTTGCTCTGGCTTTTGGAACAAAAGCAATCATCCCGATAGAGCTCAAACTTCTATTAGCACAAGTCGTGGCATTCAATGAATAGAGAAACTCATAGGATCTTAGAGCCAACCTCGACTTGTTGGAAGAAAAATGAGAAGAGGCCCAAGTTTGGATGGTAGCCTATAGGTAAAAGGTAGCTCGCTACTATAATTCCAGAGTTAGAAGTAAAGCATTCAAAGTGGAAGACTTAGTGCTTTGACGAGCGGCTATCTCACAACCTCAGAATCAAGGAAAGCTCATCCTAAATTGCAAAAGCCCTTACAAGATCAAGGAGGTCGTCCGGCCTAAAACTTATCACCTGAAGAACTTGGAGGAACTGAACTTCCATAATTGTGGAACTTGAAAAACTTATGGATGTACCATCAATAACTTCATTTTAATAAAATTTTATTATCTTAATATCTTTGCCTTTGGCATAAGGCTATGATGATGGAGAATTACCTTCCGAGCTTAGTCGGTAAACAAAACTAACCACGTCGAAAACAGGAGGAGATTCTCGTCCTAACATGATTGAAGACCTCCAATTATTCAAGATAGGAGAAGGAGAGAGACCCTTTTAATGGTCCTTTTATGCTCCAATGACTTTGTTAGGGATAGGACGAGGATCTTTTTCTAACAAAAGTAAAAGCCAACCATGTAAGAAATAGGAGAAGAACCTCGTACTGACATAAGTCAAAGAAAAGAGGCCCTTTCAATGGCTCTTTTGCTCCTCGATGACCTTGTTAGGAATAGGAGGTGAACCTTACCCTAACAAAGGTAAAAGCCAACTGTGTTAATAATAGAAGAAGAACCTCATCCTGACATAGGTCAAAGGGAAGAGGCCCTTTCAACGATCCTTTCATGCCCCGATGACCTTGTTAGGAATAGGATGAAAATCTCATCCTAACAAGGGTAAAGGCTAATCATGTCAGGAATAGGAGGAGAACCTTATCCTAATACAGATGAAAATCTTTGATTGTTTAAGATAGGAGGAGGGGAGAGGCCCTTTCAGCGGCCCTTTTGTACCCCAATGACTTTGTTAGGGACAAGAGGAGGATCTCGTCCTAATAAAGGTAAAAGCCAACCATGTTGGAAATAGGAGGAGAACCTCATCCTGACACAGATGAAGACCTTTGATTATTCAAGATGGGAGGAGAGGAGAGGCCCTTATAGTGGCACTTTTGTGCCCCAATGACTTTGTTAGGGATAGAAGGAGGACCTCATCCTAACAAAAGTAAAAGCCAACCGTGTCAGGAACAAGAGGATAACCTCGTCCTGACATGGGTTGAAGGGGAGAGATCCTTTTAAGGGCCCTTTCATGCCCCGATGACCTTGTTAGGAACAGGAGGAGAACCTCTTCCTAATAAGGATAAAGGCTAATCATGTAAAAAATAAGAGGAGAACCTCATCCTGACATGGATAATGACGTCCAGATGTTTAAGAAAGGAGAAAGGGAGAGGCTCTTTTAGCGACTCTTTTATGCCCCAATGACTTTGTTAGGGACATAAGGAGGACCTCGTCCGAACAAAGATAAAAATCAATCATATCAAAAACAGGAGGAGAGCCTCATCCTAACATGGGTCGAAGGGGAGAGGCCCTTTCAACGGCCCTTTAGTGTCCTAATGATCGTGTTAGGAATAGAAGGAGAATCTCATCCTAATAGAAGAAAAGATTAAATATGTCAGGATCAGGAGGAGAACCTCATCCTAATATAAGAAAAAATCTTTAATATTCAGGAATGAAGGATGATCTCATCCAAGTGAAAGTTGTGATCAACCACAAATGGTATTGGAGGATCTCATCTAGACACAAAGGATGCAGAGACCCATTTATGCAAACTAGGATACCCAAGGGCCATCATCGTCAAAGAGTACATATGTTGTGGCTAACTACAACCATCCTTGAAGGGTAGCTCTACGATTGCGAACACCACAAAAAGAAAAAAAAAAAGAGGGGGAGTGAAAAACTATATGAGCATACGATTGAGATGAAACAATCAAAATTATGTTTTCATTAAAATAAAAAGTTTAGTACATGGGGAGGTCCATAGGACTAGTTACAAAAAAAAAAGAAAAGAAGATGAAATCCTATTCGAGGTCAAACTTCAGACTACTAGCTCCAACCGTCACAAGGAAGAGTTTCAGACCTTCAACCTTCTCCTCGAGTCTCTATCGAGCCACCAAACTCTCCCTTAGCATCTTCTTCCTTTTGCCTGACACCTCCTCCATCTTCCTCAGTCTTTTCCTTAGAACTATTGATTTAGCTTCGACATCTTTCATGATGTTCTTTTGGTATGCCATTTGAATCTTCAATTCATGCAGCTCGATTTTATCTTTTTTGTGTGCTGCAGACAAACTCTCCAGAGTACCTCTTAAAGAAAGAATCTCTTATGAGTCTCTACTCAAACTAGCTTAAACTCTATCCGACAATTGTTACCAAAGTCAGGCAATCTCACTATCAGTCTTTCGAAGTTTATATTGAAGGTCGGTAACTTGACCACACCAACCATGCCTATAATCATTGTATGAGTCTTCGGCTGCTTGTAACTGGTCTTATAATTCGGAGAACCTTTTTGACCAATTCCAACCATACTCAGTCCGATTGGTGGACCATGCTGAACTTTCTTCGAGTATTTGAATCCTCTCTTGTGCGGCCTTCAACTCAATTTTCAGAGAGCTTGCCTTGGCAGTCAAAGTCCAAGCCTTCTCACTATCAAGCTTCTTTGCCCATTCCATATCTTCAGTCAAATGGCGCTTGTTATTGACATAATCCATGAAATCCTTCTTATGCACCTGGCATAAGCGAGTAACCTCGATCGTCAACTTTGAACAACTTTTCTCGATCTTTGAAGCTCATCTTCCATCTTTTTCAACTTGTTCTTTAAATGATGAACTTCTTTTTTCAAGCTTTTAACTATGGACCTCAGAGGAACACCCTGAGTAGTAGCTCAGCCTCAGCTGGAGACGATGGGTCTTAGCTTCGATCACTAGAAGAATTCAGAATGACACACACCACATCACAAGTATAAAGAGAAGAAATATATTTTCATTGCTCAAAATAGTTTGTGTACATTGGAAGAAAAAAAGAAAAGTATAATTATCAAAAGTTTTCGATCTCAGGTGGTATGGCAGCAGACAAGGTTGGTGCATTCTCTACGACCTCAGGTTCAGGAGCAGATTCGGGGGCTGCGGTTGTAGGTTCAGAAAATTTAAGGGCAAGTTCAGCAGCAAGAGACGTAGCACCGGCATTGGAGGGACCTATTTCTTCGGTAGGCTCATCCATCAAAAGGTTAAGGTCTACATCCAAAAAGTTTTTTGTGACCCTTTTCATGCAAATCTCGAACCCCTCCAGAAAGGCTTTCCTGGCAAAGATGATCTTGATGTTCTCCATGGCTTTGGAGGACTTGAAGGTGTCAACAGCCTGCTTCTTCTCGACGCTGACCTCCTCTTTGACCTTCTTCCTCTTGTCCTGAGAAAGAGTTAAGGCCACCTTCAATCCTGTAGAAGCCTCTTCTTTCCTCTATAATGCCTTTCGAAGGTGCTCAACTTCTACTGTCTGAACCTTTGAGGCCACCTTTAAGCAGTCGACCTTGGTCGGAACCTTCTCGATCTCCGCCTGAGGCTCTTGAAGGGCTCTAAAAGCCTTGGCTCGATAGAGATCTGCTGCCTTCGAGTGAGCGAATAAATAGTGCCCCAACTGTAGAACGAAGACCATGTCAAAACTTCAAAGGTACATTTGACATTTAATCAAGATAAAAAAAAATCAATTATCTCAAGATAAGCAGCAAAGGACTCATCGAACCTCTCTGCATTCTCTGTCCAAACCATCTTGTCGATGATATATGGGAGGATGCTACCCTCCATCAAAGAATGGATGACCTCCTGGTCGTACAAAGAATCCTACTCCTAGCTAGAGCTCTCGCCACCAGATGGTCCGACCTTCCTCTTGACCTTCTTGGCAATAGCATTTTTCTCTTTCCTTCTCCTTTTCTTTGCAACTTTCTCCTAATCAAGAGGTGCAGGGCCATCAGCGTCATCGGGCAAGATCGAACTCGATGCTATCATGATAGATTCTAGGGCAGGCACGATCTGGATCGGCATGGCCGGGCTTGGCTTTTCAATGCGAAACTTCTTCGATGGTTTCTTGACAAAACTATCCTTCCTCTTGAGGGGCTTAATTTTTTTGGACAAGCAATTTTATTCTTCCAGAGTCATCTTTATGATAGAAATTGTTAAAGTCAAAAGAAATAACAATGCATGATTGACTAGTTATGAAGCACTACCTGCCAGATCAAGAAGACTAAGATCGAGGTTTAATAAAGTCTAATCATCCAGGAGTCCAAAAATCAGAGGAGCTCAATAGTTCTGCAGTTTATCGATTGAGTCACAATCTTCTTTCTCTAACCCGGAAGCTCAACAAACCAAATCTCTCATATCCCCCTAAGAAGGAAGTCCTAACTGTAAGAAGGGGCATGAAATAAAGAAGAATTTTTCTTTCTAGTTGTGAATGGAAGAAGGAGCGCCCTTAAGCAACCCCTTCTTGCTGAACTGAGGAGAGACATACCACCAATCTTTGGCAGTGGGATGATATTTGAAATTGAAGAAATTATGAAATAGAAAAATGGTGGGTCGGACATCAGCCATGATGCATAAGAAAAGAAATCCTATAATGAACCTAAACGACTTCGGCACCATGGAAGCGAGGGAGATATTTAAGAATCTGAAGAAAGCTATCACGAAAGGAGGAATGGGTAACCTAAGCGGGGCCTCAACATACAAGCAAACATGGCCCAGAGGAGGGGAGCAAGCTCGATCGCTGGGACTTGGAAGCTCGAGCTCGTACTCAAGAGGGACCCTAAATTGGATTCTAATTAGAGAAAGATCTTCGTGCCAAAGTTTGCAAGGGATAGTATCAAGAATGAAAGAAGGTTGGGGTACCTCTACAGGTTCAGTGTCCTTAAAGGATGGATCCATTAGGGCCAGATGAGCCAAAATCCCGAAATAGATTGACCAGGATTCTTCGGTGGATATGTGGATCAAACTAAGTTTTGAAAAATCCTCAAAAGATGAGAAAAATAAAAAGCAAGTCTCCTTCAAAGAAATCAAAAGGATAAGATACAAAAGGCACTAGAAGAATCAAAAGAGAGGTTTTGGAACTAACCTAAACTAATTGGAAAGAACAAGGATGCGATGGGCACGATGGAAATCGAGCAAGAAAGTGCCAGGGCCAAAGAAGATGGTGGAAGAAATCAAAACTCTCAAGCAGGAGGAAGAAGGAAACCAAAAGAAGAAGAAGAAGATCTCAGGTGAAATGAAGCCCTCGAGAAAGAAGACGGGCTTAAATATCCCGAAGAGCTCGAGGCAATTATAATTACAGGTCTCCTTCGATCGACCCTAGGATGACGCATGTCCCACTCATGATGGTATAGGATTGATAACAGACAAAATCTTAATTGCATCGTACCTTGGGAAGAGCTTCAGTGGGAGTTTTGAAAAGTTATCTTTTCGGATCATTTTGTATTGAAGAAGCTTCAGTGCTAGCATGAAAATGCCAAGACTTTCCATCCAGCGAGCGTGGAAAATCAAAAAAGGACTTCAACAATCGCCTTCTTTATACTTTCTTCCTTCGAGCTTCAAACTTGGGAATAGGAGGACTATTGTTGGGGTTAAACCCGCTCCTATCGAAGTTTGGCCTGGTATCTGGTCCTGAGGCAATCCCATGATGGTCAATCTTCAACCCATCGATTGATCTTCTAGACTACATGAGTAAACACCAGAGCCCGTAAAACACTACAGACCTTGCTTGGATGAGTTTGGTGGTGAATCATGAAAGCGGCCAAATTTCTCCATTATAAGTAGTCGGTTCCAACTGAACTTCTTTTAGACGAACTTGAACTGTGAAAGAGATAGCCTAAATAGTTGTCTAAACATTCCATCCCTGCATAACCTGGCCTGATCGATCTTGAAGCTGACTGAACTCCTATCTAATCAAATCTCCTTTTAGGCCAAGACTTGCTATTGTAGATTGGATCTCTTGAGGAGAATCATATACTGGCAGAGCTTCCTCTTAGACAAATCTCCATGCCTTACTAAGAGTAGCATATCTTGGCCCTATTGAATCTGGAATGTCGAGTGTGCAAGCTAAGATAAACAAATGAACTCTATCATCAGATTAAGCCCAAACTCCTTTCTAAAAAGCCTGGCCATAATTCTAAATCAAATAATCCACCATCCTTATCAACTTTCAATCAATGATAGTTATTTAGTTGTAGATGACCTCAGAGAAATCTGACCTTCTTTAGAACTGTTGTGATATAAAGCTCTTCATCGTCCATTGCTATTCCATCCAAACTTCAACTATTAAATCCTAACAGACTGGCACATCATGATAATGGATACTATCCTTCATAACAAACTCCATGTGGTCCCAAATGGTCCACTACTAGATAGTTATGGCTGTCACTATCAATCTATTATGTGCTCCACCTATCTAAGGGATCCTCTAGATATATTTTCTCTCTAAGCTCTAAATTATGCTTTAAGTTACCTGAGTGGTCCATTTTTGTTGACTAGAAGAGCTAACTTGATCATCGAAGGATCCTACCGGAGCCACCCCCCAACTCCAATCAAGACTTGTCTTGCATGTCACCAGCAGTGACCTTGTCTTTTCCAGCTCTAGCCTAGTTTCGATGTCAACCAGATTCTGCATCAATAGGTTTATTAGGATTTATGTGAAAACCCTAGGGTATATAAACCTGGGTATTGTACTTTTTATAATTAAGAGGAATACAATATAGCTTTTCTTCCTAACTCTCTATCTTTCTTTTCTCTTTGGTTCTAATGCCAAACACTTGGCACCATCCCCTTTCTCTCTTCTTCTTAGAACTTTTTCACTTAACTGGATTAACACCCAAATTTCATGCAAGAGATTAAATCTATGGCTGTAGCTCTGAGCAGTCGTAGACACAACATAGAGCATATAGGAGTTAGAGAATGAAAAGAGTACTTAGAGAGGAAAATATATCTAGAGTGTTTAATTTATTGCATATTGGAGTTAGAGAATGAAAAGGGCATTTAGAGAGAAAAATATATATGGAGGATCCTATTTATAGATGGTGCTTGTAAGTGATTGAAGGTGATTATTGTAACTGAATGTCAGTAGACCATTCAGATTTTATTACGAAGAGTGGTCTAACAATTGTTACCACTTGATGGTGGTTAGCAATTATCAATTTGGATAAAGATCGAATGCATCCGAGCTTGACTGTAGGTCATTTGATCTAAGATTATATCTGAAAGAATCAGATCTAGGATTTCATAGGTAGATCTTAAAATTTTTTCAAGATCTTACAGTGAAAGACTTAAATAAATCTAAAATTTATTTAAATAATCATGTAAACATCTAGATCTTAGATCTATTACCTGATTAAAGCATGATATTAAATCAAAAATTAAAATTAAATAAGAAAAAAAAAGATTGATCAAATCAACCTAATCTACACTACATCAAATATAGGTATGAAGTTTATAGATCAGATCTATTACCTGAGCAAGTTTAGATGTTCTAACTTACTGATCCAGACTTGAGGATGAAGTCACAAGCTACACATATCTAACCTCAAGGAGTCATCCACACGAGCCTACGATCTCTGATCTAAAGTCCGATGCAGAAAATCAGCACAACATGCTAGTACTGTGCTGATCCTTCTTCGACGGTCGATACGATGCTCCCTTCTTCAAAATTTACACTCTCCAAAATATGAGAAGAAAGATGAGAGTTTACTGATCTGAGACTCTCTTAGAAAAAACTTAAAAGAAAGGAGGGGAGATTGAAAATAAAACAATCCTAGAAGAAGACCCTCTTCTTCTTCTCTTTTCTCTCACATAGACACCTAGTTTGGTGCCTATGGAACCCCTGTGCCCAAGGACTCTCTTTCTCTAATTTTTGCACATCCCAAACCTTTCCTAAAGCTCTATATTCCATGAAAAAATAGAATAAAATTCATCCAATAAATAGGGAAAAAGAGGAGTGTAAGTTAGGTCAAATTTTTAGATTAGGAATATTCAAATATGGGAAGTTGTTGAGGCACCCAAGAGTTGGACGCCTCCTCCATAATTTTTGGTGTGGACCAGCAAGGGAGGGAACATAAAAAAGGAAATTATTTTCATGTAATAAGAGAAGAATTAATCAAAAGAGGGGGCGACACTCAAGGAAAGATGTTTTTGCCAATAAGGATCTATCTCATGGAATCCTAAGCAAAACCAATTCTCTCTTTGACTTGGTCTTCCACCTAACTTCCAAATATAACTTAGAGGGAGAGAGGGGGAATGGAAATCAGGAAGAAAGGTATTTTCCATGAAAAATATCTAAAAAATAGGTATGGGGGGCGTTAGGACCAGGGTGGCGCAAGGAGATAGGGAGTCCTAGTCATACTAGGACACCTATTTTGACTTGGTCAAACAAGATCTTTTAACCAAATAAAATTAAAATTAAACCAACTAAATTAAATAAAATCCAAACCCATTTAAGAACTTAATTAAATCAGATAAAATTAGATTTAATTCTTATTTATTTTCTAATCAAATTAAAAAATTAGATTAATCCGAGTCCTAGTTAGACTAGGACTAGTTCTTTCTTGCACTTGGTTTATCCAATTATCAGATATGTGTGCCCTAGAAGTCAGATTGGCTAATACATGTAATACACTTCTAAGGATAAAATTATAATTTTAATTATAAATAATTAA
Organism: Cocos nucifera; assembly: GCA_006176705.1. Classification (NCBI taxonomy): domain Eukaryota; kingdom Viridiplantae; phylum Streptophyta; class Magnoliopsida; order Arecales; family Arecaceae; genus Cocos; species Cocos nucifera. The sequence goes on along the minus strand of QRFJ01004774.1, from coordinate 14,956 downwards.
ATAGATTATTTTCTATCATAGTGTGTATTTCAAAGTGTCTGTGATATATTCCTCGAGTTAATAGTAATGATAGTTCATATTTTCAAGAGTTGCAAATTTAAGACATGAATTTTCATTATTAACTCATAAAATGCTCCCGACCATAGAATCATCATAAGGTTAGTGATTGATCCGAAAGGTTGGTATACGATCACTTCTTTTGGATAGATGAGTTTTGAGTCTACGATGTAGAGACACCAGAGTGAGAGTACAAGTACTCGTTAGAGAATGAGGGCACTAAGCATGACCATCTCGAGTAGTCATGAGGAAGTCTACCTTCTCATTGATGATAGGCTGGAAGCTGCAGTGGTATGTCTGGTTCCTTGACCTGAGGTACATCGATAGTTCACCTTGAGGGTGTCATAGTTTGACTACACCATAACTCGATCTCCTAGCCATTCAGAATCCTGAGGTGCATATTGGCTATAGCATGTTCATTGTAGAAATTGGATTGCATCAATAAGGGATCTATCTACCTCGGTAGATGAGGAGTAGCCCTATGATCATCATGAGAATCAAGTCCATAAGCCCATGACCATGGCAGAGTGAAATAATAGAAAGAGTTTCTATTAGAGTTTTCACATTGGACTTGAATCAAATGATTAATTCATATGATGGATATTAGAGTTTGATGAGATCACCTTAACCCTAATCCGATCGGAGCTCAAGGTAGAGAAACTTAATCATATAGATAACTACACCGAGAGGTTCGCTTTTAGTTCTGATGGGTTGCCATCATGTGCTGCTAGGTGTCACTAGTGGATTTTTGGAGCAATTAGATTAATTTGGATGATCGATCATACTAGTTATCTAAATCAGAAAAGTTTTGATCCATCAAAAAATATTTTGATGATGTTGATGATAGAGATCACGACATATCTCATTACCATACGAAATTGAACCTAACTAAGTCACACAAATAAGGGTTTGGATCTAGATATCATCAATTGGATTAACCCTGTTCAATTGATTTGAATAAGATTCAATTAGGTTCAAGAAAATCATGCTAGCACACGATTGAGCCTAATGTTCTCCTTTAACAATCATTAAACCTTATCTTGACTGAGCCAAATGTGTTTGGACTCACTCCAAAATTTTTACTTGGTTTGACTCGAGCTTGTCATGGTCAGAAAAGGATTGTCTTAATTTATGAGATAAATTTAAGACAACATCTGCCATTTTTCGTCACCTGCTAATTCTTGTCTTCGGATATTGGTTAAACATTGACCCTAAAAACTTAGACATCTGCCCATGTGCCATGCACCCATAGGAGAGAACCTGAGGACTTGTCCCCTGCTAAAAAGCAAATAGGCAAAGGATGCATGCCTAGGGAGGCATGCACCCCATGAGGATAGAAGATGGAGTCCCATACAGATGGGACTTCAGTTGCTTCAGGGAATCAAACTAGGTGGCGCGAAGAAGACTTGTTTGACCCAATCTTGGTGCCATCTAAGTAGAGGTTTAAGGGACTCTAATCTGATTTGATCAGATGATGTCATCCCATTAATCAGATTTAGATTTGATTACATAAAGGGTCATGCTTGGTCAAGATGATGTGGCACTGCATGGCGCAGTAGGGTCTATATAAACCCTATCTGCGCCTAAAATTCAAGGATTCTACCTTTAGCCCATGCCACATAGCCCCTCTTCCTTCTTCTCCATGCCACCCTCTGGTCCTCTCTCTCCTCTCCATGCCTAAGGAACCTTGGGCATGAAGAAGGTGCGATCCAAGCAAGTGAAAGACCCCAGGAAAGAAAGAAGATAGCACTGCTGCAAGAGACAATGGCTGTTCTTCAAAAGCAATTTTGAAGACCTTCAAGATCAGATGCAGATCCAATTTTTAGTGAATTGATTGAGAAGGAGAATATCTTAAGACCCTATCCGAGTGGATATCGGTAGAGGCTAGACACTTGCATGGCTACATCCAGAACCTCAGGCAAGCATCAGGATCATCACAGGATAATTGGATTACCCAAAACAAAGGTATAATTAAATTAAATTAAATTTTTATTTTTATTTTTATTATCAAATTAATAAGATTAGATCTAGAAAGCCTCAGATCTATTTAAAATTTTAGAGAAAAATTTTTGAGATATCCCTCATGATCCAATTAGATCTGAATGAATCTGATCCGAAAAATAGATTTTTTCCTCCAACTGGTATCAGAGCCAGATTTCATAACTCATTAGATCTAATTTTAATTTATTTTTTATTTAATAATTAGATGATTTTAGATATCACATTAGATGTGATTATATCTGATATTAAAAAATTAAAAATTAAATAATCTAGATCTAACATGTATGAGATGCATGACTAGACTAAGAATAGAATTATTCTATGCATAGTCTAGTATGATCATAATTTTAATTTGATTAATTATAATTTTTAGATTTATTTATTTATTATTTTTTAATATTATAAAATTATAATTAGATCTAAAAAATAAAAAATAAATTTATTTAATTTGTTCATATGAGATATGATAGATGCATGTTTACACTAGTTGTAGAATAGTTCTACAAAATTTTTTAGAATAAATTTTAATTTGATATGAACAAATTTAAATCTTATTTTTTAGATGTTTATAAGATAATTTAGATCTGAAAACATACATAATATGATACATGAGATGTATGCAAAATATATTTTTAGTTAGATTAACTTTTGTATATGTGATATATGATGTAGATCTAACTAGTTTTGTAGATTTATCATATTTTTGATTAAGGCATTTTCCTTGACCATCCAGTCATAAGAATGAAATAGGATTTAAAGATCCTATCCTGCCATTCGAAGGGGTGTTCTTATAGTGTGTAGGGGTGCTGTGCATTCAACCTTAATCAAAAATCAAAACTTATTTTCTACAAAATCCTAGATCCTAAAATCAGAGAATTTTATATACATATTTTGTTTATGAACCCTAAACTTAATTGAGAATTAAGATTATGAAATATATTAGGTCTAAAATTGAGTATTTTTAGATCTAAGATAGATTCATAAAATTAGGTTCGGGCTTGGGTAGCTCAATTAAGTCTAGCAATTGATCAAACCAAATCAAGAGTTGGTTAGGTAGGATCAAGAGTACTTAAATTGACCAGCCTAATAGGATTAAGTCTAGGTCAAGGTCGAGTCACATGAGTGATCGATCAAGTTAAGACCTAATTAGGCTCAATGGTTAGAGTCTGGATTGTAGGCTAATCTGATTGGTTCTAGCTCAATAATTTGGTGTCAAAGGTAAGTTTGGCAGATACGACCAACAGATTTTTTATTGGAAGCTACTCGACTCGAATGCATTCTTGTCGAGTTAATGGCATATCCCTTCCACCGATCTCACTTACCTAGCCATATTTGTCGACCCAGTCCTTATCTAAGGTGGCTAACAATCTGAGCTAACCCATGCCACTAGGTTAGTCATAATGGTTACGGCTATATCAAGTCAAGTTTAAAGAGATCTAAATCAAATCTTCCTAAGAAAAGATTAAGTGTAAGATCTTCCACCATTATCGATATGCAGGCCCTTCTCGAGGTTGATTATTTTCTACTGGTCATAATGGTTCAGTTGTACTGGAAAGACACAACCATGTCTATTAGGCAATGGATGCTACGGGCTAAAAGATGGATTGGGCTCAATATTCCGTATTCGGTGAGAGACCCAATTAGGAATCCAATCTGTGTAAATGATGGGTCTGACTTAACTAAGAAGTGGATCAATATTTTAGGCATGGTGAGATTCTTGAATTAGAGACTATGTCTGGGTGCACCATGATTAGAGAATCATTGGATAAGAGTTGTTCACTCATTGGCTAACCCATCATCAATAACTGTTAGGTGAGGTGATGATTCAATTAGTGGGACTGCACCATCCACTAGAAATCAGTAATCATGGAGATTTTTGCATCTATACAAAGGAAGTATAGGGATCCAAGAAAATAATGGAAGCTAATTTATTTAAAAATCAAACCCCTAAATAAATTGATCAAATCTTAATTACAAAATCTAACTAGAAACTTTGACTCTCCATAGAAAAAACAAAAATATCTGCGTCCAACCCACTAGCCTGTGTCCTGAAAACCCATAGACTGACCAAATCCAATTACAAGGATTAGCTCTAGAACTTCAAAATTATTTTAGGTTTCGAGAAGTTGACTCATGTATTGGACCCCGATTCCCCCATCTTACCAGCTCGTCCGTCCAGTGAACAAAGAGCATCTCTTGATAAATGAATGGATGAAGATAATAAGGCCAGATACTATATGTTGGCTCGATGTCTGATGAGCTTCAGTGCCAACATGAAGATATCAAGACTACCCATCAAATATTGGCTCACTTGCAAGAGTTGCTTGGTGAACAGAGTCATGTAGCCAAATATCAGGTCACTAAATGACTATTTAAAGCTAAAATGCGTGATGGACAATCAGTCTAAGATCATTATCTAATGAAGATCAAGAACTTGGAAGAGCTTAAGAAGCTCAAAGTGAAGTTAGACCAGGATCTATAGAATGATATAATTCTACAATTCTTAACTGATGTGTATGGACAGTTCATCATGAACTACCATATGCATAAACTTGAGAATACTCTAACCGAGCTTATGAATATGCTGGTTATTGTTGAGATTTCTATGAAAGGTTCTAAAGGCTCAGTACTTGCTATGGAACGAACTTCTTCCAAGAGAAAGTTTTTTGAAAAGAAGAAGAAGTCTGTAAAAAAATAGAAGGTGGAAGGTGGAAAGAAAAAGAAGATAGAGCTGAAGAAGAAAGTTGCTAACAAAGAAAAGTATTTCCATTATAATACTGACGGCCACTAGAAGCGAAACTGTCCTACATACCTGGCCACCCTAAAGCATAAGAAGGAGACAGATGCTTCTGGAGGAATGCTCATTATTGAATCTAACCTTATGGTTTCTTCTGCATCTAGTTGGATGCTTGACTCTAGTTCTAGTGCTTATTTGTGTACTTGTATGCAAGGTCTTGAGGATAGCAGAAGGCTGAGGGATGGTGAGATGATCCTACGCATCGAAAATGGAGCAAGGGCTGTAGCTATGGCCGTGGGAACCTATCCTCTTCAACTACTATCTAGCTTAGATTTAGTACTTAGGGATTGTTATTATGTGCCTGCAAGCAGAAATTTAATTTCTATTTCATATTTAACATAAGAAGGCTATGTAATTAGTTTTCTTAAGGACCATTGTAATATTTTTTATGAAAGAAATAAAATTGCAAGTGGTTTTCTTATTAATGATCTCTACCAGTTACATATTGATTTATCTATCTTTAATATCGAGCAAAATGTGAATGCCATAAGATCAAAATAACCCATGGATAATCCAAACGATAGGTATCTATGGCACCTAAGGCTAGGTCATATAGCAGAAGATAGGATTAACAAATTGGAGAAAACCAAACTATTGAACCATTGACTTTCGAGTCATATCCAATTTACAAATCATGTCTTCATGGCAAAATGATTAAACTTCCTTTTGTAGGACATGGGGAAAGGGCCACGAAACTACTTGTCCTAGTACATACTGATGTGTGCGGCCCATTTGATGTGTCGGTTAGAGGCAACTTTGACTACTTCATAATCTTTACCGATGATTTATCTCGGTATGGGTATATGTATCTTATGAGACACAAGTCTGAAGCCTTTAAAAAGTTTAAGAAATTTAGACATAAAGTTGAAAAGCAAACTAAAAAACCCATTAAGGTTCTTCGATCAGATCAAGGAGGTGAATACCTTAGCCAAGAATTTTTGGACTATCTCAAGCAAAATGGCATAGTCTCTCAATGGACTCCACCTGGAACACCTCAACTCAACTGGATTTCAAAATTGAGGAGCTAGATCCTATTAGATATGGTCCGATCCATGATGAGCTTCACAGATCTTCCTGATTTTCTTTGGGGATATAATCTATTAACTGCTATATTTTTACTAAATAAGGTTTCCTCTAAAATCGTTCCTACAATACCGTATGAGATATGGCATGGTAAGAAACCAAGTCTGAGTTATCTCAAAATTTGGAGTTGTTAGGCTCATGTCAAAAGACAATAAGCAGATAAGTTAGACTATAGGTTCTTTAGAGCTCGATTCATAGAATATCCTAAAGAGTCATTAGGATATTATTCCTACATTCCAGAAGACCACAACGTAATTATGAGTCGGCATGCCATCTTTTTTGAAAAATAGTTCATTCATGATGGTGGCATTGGAAAGCAGATCAAGCTTGAGGAAAAAATCTCACAAGAGCAACGAGTTAGGGACCCTATGGAACCAAATCAGGTTGAGCCAATACAATCACTACCTCCTTCATCTCGTAGATCGAAAAGAGTTTTTCATCCTCCTAAAAGATACTTAGGTACTATTTTAGAAAAAGTAGAGGAAATATTCCTCGTAGGTAATGAGGTTTATGGTAATGAACCCAAAATCTATAACGAGGCAATATCGGATATCGACTCCAAGAAATGGTTAGAAGCAATGAAGTCAGAAATTGACTCGATGCACTGAAACCAAGTCTGGACCTTGGTAGATCCACCAGATGGTATAGTACCTATTGGATGTAAATGGATCTATAAGAGAAAGATTGGTATAGATGGGAATGTGGAGATATTGAAAGCTAAATTAGTGGCAAAAGGGTATAGTCAGTGCAAAGGAATTGACTATCAGGATACCTTTTCACCAGTAGCCATGCTAAAATCTATCTGCACATTGCTTGCTATTATAGCCTATTTCGATTATGAAATATTACAAATAGATGTAAAAATGACATCCTTAAATGGATACCTTGAGGAAGATATCTATATGGAACAGCCACTAGGTTTCACATCCAGTGATGTTGATCATAAAGTATGCAAGCTGCAAAGGTCCATATATGGACTTAAGCAAGCATCTCGAAGCTGGAATACTCATTTTAATAATATGATCAAATTATTTGATTTCATCAAGAATGAGGAGGAAACATGTATTTTCAAAAAGGTCAGTGGGAGTGCTATTGTCTTCCTCGTACTATATGTAGATGATATCCTCCTTATTGGAAATCATATTTTCATATTGACCATAATTAAAATGTGGTTATCTAAAGAATTCTCCATAAAAGATCTAGGAGAAGCATCTTTTATTCTAGAAATTAAGGTCTATAGAGATAGACCAAATAGGATGCTAGATCTTTCATAGAAGATGTACATAGAGGAAGTGCTAAAGAGGTTTAGCATGGAAAACTCCAAGAGGGGATTGATATCCTTCAGACATGGCATTCATCTCTCCAAGAAAATGTGTCCCAACACACCTGAGGAGATTGAACGCATGAGCAAGATCCCTTATGCTTTAGCAATAGGGAGCTTCATGTATGCCATGTTATGTACACGACCTGATATAGCCCATGCTGTGAGTGTCATGAGCAAATATCAGTCAAATCTAGATGAAGAATACTGAACTTCTGTGAAATATATCCTTAAGTACTTAAGAAGAACTAAGGATATGATATTGATCTTTGGTAATGGAGAACTCCAAGTCTAGGGATATACAGACTCAAATTTTATATCCGATATAGATGATCAAAAGTTGATATCTGAGAGTCTGTTTGTGTATAATGGTGGTACTGTCAGTTGGAAGAGTTTCAAGCAGACAGTGATAGCAGATTCCACCATGGAAGCAGAGTATATCGCGGCGTCAGAAGCTACGAAGGAGGCATTCTAGTACAAGAAGTTCACCACAAAGATTGGAGTGATGCCATCGGATGCCATTCCTCTATACTATAACAATAATGGCATCATGGCCTTTGCTAAGGAGCTGAGGTCTCACCAAAAATCCAAGCTCATCGAGCGGCGATACCACCTCATCAGTGATTACTTTGAGAAAGATTACGTCGAGGTCAAGAGAGTCGACTCCACAGATAATATGGCAGACTCACTTACAAAGCTGTTAGGCTAGTAGAAGATTGAAGCCCACCTTAAGAAGATAGGACTTAGATTTATAGCCAATTAGCTTTAGGTCAAGTGGTAGTTTGTTAGATATGTGTGCCCTAGAAGCCAGATTGGCTGACACTTGTAATACATTTCTAAGAGCAAAATTATAATTTTAACTATAAATAATAAAATATGTTATTTTCTATCATAGTGTGTATTTCAAAGTGTCTGTGATACATTCCTTGAGTTAATGGTAATGATAGTTCATATTTTCAAGAGTTGAAAATTTAAGACATGAATTTTCATTATTAACTCATAAAATGCTCCCGACCATAGGATTATCATGAGGATGGTGATTGATCTGAAAGGTTTGTATACGATCGCTTCTTTTGGATAGATGAGTCTTGAGTCTATGGTGTAGAGATGCTAGAGTGAAAGTATAGATACTCGTTAGAGAATGAGGATACTGAGCATGACCATCTCGAGCAGTCATGAGGAAGTCTACCTTCTCGTTAATGACTGGCTCGAAGCTTCAGTGGTGTATCTACTTCTTTGATCTGAGGTGCATCGATAGTTCTCCTTTAGGGTGTTATAGTTTGACTACACCATAAATCGATCTCCTAGCCATTTGGAACCCTGAGGTGTATGTTGGCTATAGCATGTTCATTATAGGGATTGGATTACACCAATAAGAGACCTCAGTAAATGAGGGGTAGCCCTATGATCATCATGAGAATCAAGTCCATAAGTCCATGGCCATGGCAGAGTGAAATAATAGAAAGAGTTTCTATTAGGGTTTTCACATTGGACTTGAATCGAATGATTAATTCATATGATGGATATTAGGGTTTGACGAGATCACCTTAACCCTAATCCGGTTGGGGCTTAAGATAGAAAAACTTAATCATATAGGTAACTACACCGAGAGGTTCGCTTTCAGTTTTGATGGATTGCCACCATATGCTGCTAGGTGTCACTGGTGAATTTTGGAAGCAATTAGAATGATTTGGATGATCGATCATACTAGTTGTCTGAATTAGAAAAGTTCTGATCCATCGAAAGATATTTCGATGATGTCGATGATAGAGATCGCGACATATCCCATTACCATATAGAACTCAATCTAACTGGATCAGACAAATAAAGGTTTGGATCTAGATATCACCAATTGGATTAACCTAGTTCAATTGATTTGAATAAGATTCAATTAGGTTCAAGAAAATCGTGCTAGCACACGATTGAGCCTAATATTCTCCTTTAACAATCATTAAAGCTTGTCTCGACTAAGCCAAATATATTTGGGCTCACTCAAAAATATTTACTTGGTCTGATTGAAGCTTGTCTAGATCAGAAAAGGATTGTCTTAATTTATGAGATTAATTTGAGAGAACATCTGCCATTTTTCATCACCTGCTAAATCTTGTATTTGGACATTGGTCAGACGTTGACCCTGGATACTTAGACATCTATCCATGTGTCATGCACCCATAGGAGAGAACCTAGGGACTTATCCTCCTGTTAAAAAGCAGACAGGTAAGGGGTGCATGCCTAGGGAGGTGTGCACCCTATGAGGATAGAAGATGGAGTTCCATACAGATGGGACTCTAGTTGCTTCAGGGAATCACACTAGGTGGCGCCAAGAAGACTTGTTTGACCCAATCTTGGTGCCACCTAAGGAGAGTTTCGAGGGACTCTAATTTGATTAGATCAGATGATATCATTCCATCAATCAGATTTAGATTTGATTGCATAAAGGGCCGTGATTGGCTAGGATGATGTGGCACTGCATGGTGCAGCAGGGTCTATATAAATCCTGTCTGTGCCTAGAATTCAATGATTCAGCCTTTAACCCACACCACATAGCCCCTCTCCCTCCTTCTCCATGCTACCCTCTGATCCTCTCTCTCCTCTCCATGCCCAAGGGACTTTGGGCATGAAGAAGGTGTGATCCAAGCAAGGGAATGGCACCAGGAAAGAAAGGAGGCAGCACTGCTGCAAGAGACAACGACTGTTCTTCAAAAGCCATTTTGAAGGTCTTCAAGATTAGATCCAGATCTAATTTTTGGAGGATTGATTAAGAAGGAGAATATCTTCAGATCCTGCTCGAGTAGATATTGGTAGATGCCAGGCACTTGCATGGCTACATCCAGAACCTTAGGCAAGCATCAGGATCATCACAGGATAATTGGATTATGCAAAACAAAGGTATAATTAAATTAGATTTAACTTTTATTTTTATTTTTATTATCAGATCAATACAATTAGATTTAAGAAGTCTTAGATCTAATTAGGATCTTAGAGAAAAATTTTTGAAATATCCCTCCTGATCCAATCAAATCTAAACGAATCTGACCTGGAAAATAGATTTTTTCCTTCAATCCAATAAACCAATTGGACTTGATCCAATCTTGCCCAAACCAAATCTAATTAAGTCATGTTTAATTAGACTTAATCTTAGACTATTGGCTTAATCTAATTAAGCCAATTAGCAATCCAATTGCTAGTCAATCCTTCTACAATACTTGCACTAGATTAAACACCAATCGTATTGATTATTTAATCCTAGAACGATTCTTAATCGTTGATCAATCATCGGATCAAATCGTAAGCACTAATGTGTGTGACCTCATAAGTCCGAACCTAAGCTGGTAGCATAGGAATAAATTTTTGTACCAATTAAAGTGACCATCTAGCAATGATACCCGACAGTCGGATAGATCGAAGGTGTAGAACACCATCCTTAGAACCCATGCGGATATAGTTTCCATATAATTCATCCCCTTGACCATAATGCTTGTAGGACACCTCAAAGTTCAACTATCAACTCTGATCAGATTTTCCACATTATATTTCAAAATACCAAATCCATCTAATTGATTACCCTAGCCAAGGTTTTGTTATATTGAAATACAGTGATACATTCTTCTCCAACTCTTGGAGTGGTCAATTCCATCTTGATCACACTCTGACTTTGCAAGTACTTGACTGTGCCTAGAAGCCTTCCATTGCTAAATTAGAAATTTAGTTAGTCCAGTACCAAAGCATGGTGAGTTGCTTGCAAGTCATGAAGGTGATCCTAGGTCTAAGGAATCCTTATACCTATATCCTATCAGAGACATTCTCGATGGCAGAATACTCTAGAGTTGGTCACGTTCAATGACGATATACCCATATATCTCAATTGTATGCCATACCAGTGTCTCCATACACCTTGGTTAAGAGGACAACCAACCTATATGGCATATAGCGATCTATGCTCGATAGAAGCTGTCATCCTAATTAACAGCCTATCATTTGGTTGTGAACAAATTTTAAGACTAATCGATAAATCCTCTCTTTATCGAAACTAAATAGTCCTAAGAACTTCATCACAACAATAGAGTTCATTAGAAGATGTAAACTTATGATGAAAAAAGATGTCAAAATATTTCTTATTAATTAATAAATCAATTATAATATCTCAACCATCAACAGGCTAATGATTGGCTTTAGGACATAATTTCCAACAACTCCCACTTATCTTAAAGCCACTCGACACGGTATCTAATACCCATCTTTGACTTATGGTTGTCGAACTCCTTGATTGCCAGGACTTTAGTGAAGGAGTCAGCTAGGTTCTCCTTTCCATCGATCTTCTAAAGGTCGACGTCACCACGATCCACGATTTTATGAACCAAATTGAAGCAGCGTAGAATATGCTTTATTCGCTCGTGTGCCTTCAGTTCCTTTGCTTGAGCTATGGCGCCAGTGCTATCGCAGTAGAGTAGGACTGGACCATCAATAGAGGGTGCTACTCCAAGCTTGGTGATGAACTTCCTCAGCCACACAGCTTCCTTTATTGTATTTGATGCTGCCATGTACTCTGCTCCACAAATAGAGTCAGCCACTACACGCTGCTTGAAACTTTTTCTACAGATGGCTACACCATTTAGAGTAAAGATATACCCCGATACACTTTTACTATCATCATGGTCAAATTGAAAGCTGGAGTCTATAAACCTCACAAGCTTCAGATCTGACTCACCATAAACCAACCATTAGTCCTTATTATTTCTCAAATACATAAGGATGGTTTTAACCATCTTTCAATGATTTTCTTCAGGATCAGACTAGCATCCACTCACTACTCCTAGTGAGTATGCCACGTCTAGTCTCGTACATGTCATTGCATACATAATAGACCCCACTGCCAAAGCATATAGAATTCTACTCACACGCTCTCTCTCTTAAGGAGTTTTCGAACAATCCTTCTTAGAGAGAGAAATTTCTTGGCCTATCGAAAGATAGCCCTTTTTAAATTCTCCATGCTAAACCTCTTCAGCATAGTTTCTATGTACGTGGATTGGGATATACCAAGCATCCTTTTAGATCTATCCCTATAGATCTTCATCCCTAGGATGTAGGATGCTTCACCCAAGTCCTTCATAGAGAACTATGATGATAACTAAACTTTTATTCCTTAAAGTGCGGGTATGATATTCCCGATTAAAAGAATATCGTCCACATACAAAATAAGGAATACCACTGCTAAACCATTTGCCTATTTATAAATGCAGGATTCTTCTCCATTCTTAACGAAGTCATACATTTTGATCACTTTATCAAAATGCATGTTCCAACTCCGAGATGGCTACTTCAATCCATAAATGGATCTCTGAAGCTTGCACACCTTAGACTCATCTGTGGATGTAAATTCTTCAGGTTGTATCATATACACTTCTTCGATCAGCTCTTCATTTAGAAAAGCTATCTTCACATCCATCTATCAGATCTCATAATCTAGATGCATAGCAATGGCAAGCATGATTCGAATGGACTTGAGCATTGCCACAAGGGATAATGTCTTGTCATAGTCAATACCATAATGTTGACGATACTCCTTGGCAACCAGATGAGCTTTATAGGTCTCCATCTTTCCATCTACATCTCTTTTCCTTTTGAAGACCCATTTACACCCAATGGGTTTAACCCCTTCAGGTGGGTTAACTAATGTCCATACATCATTGACCTTCATGAAATCCATTTCAGATCTTATGACTTCTAGCCATTTCTCAGAGTCGGATCTCTACATCGCATCCATATAAGTGATCGGATCCTCATCATTCTCATCGAGTTTGACGAGATCGCCATCCTGGACTAAGAATCCATAGTATTTGTCTGGATGGTGCGGTACTCTACCGAATCACCTTAATGGTGCGGATTCACTAGGCTTCGAATCTGATCTGATCAAATCTAACCTAGGTTCAATATTCTGTTTCGGACTTTCTACCTATTGAACTTCATCAAGTTCAACCTTAGAGGCAACAATTCCTTCACCAAGGAACTTCTTTTTCAAAAAGGTTGCCCTAAGGCTGACGAACATCTTTTGTTCATTAGCATGGTAGAAATAGTATCCTTTGATCTCTTTTGGGTATCCTATGAATGTACAATTATTAGACCTAGGTCCAAGTTTGTCTATAACTAACTGTTTGATATAAGTCGGGTACCCCTAAACACTAACATGTGAAAGTGCTAGCTTACTCCCTGTCCATATCTCATATGGGGTTTTAACTACGGACTTACTTGGAATCCTATTTAATAGATAACAAGTCAATTCGAGTGCATATTCTTAGAAGGATATTGGCAAGCTAGCAAATTCCATCATGGATTGGACCATGTCTAGCAAAGTCCGATTCCTCCTTTCAAACATACCATTATGCTGTGGTGTTCAGGAAGGAGTCCATTGGAAGAGAATTTCATTCTCTCCTAGATATATGAGAAATTCATCAGAAAGGTATTCTCCTCCTCGATCAGATCGAAGAGTTTTAATACTCTTTCTAGTTTATTTTTTTACTTCACTTCAGAATTGTTTGAACATTTCGAAAGAATCCGACTTATATTTCATTAGATAGATATATCCATATCTGGATAAATCATCTATGAAAGTGATGAAGTAGACATATCCACCTCTAGAACTTGTGCTCATTGGTCTACATACATCAGTATGTACTAGACCTAAGAGCTCATTGGCTCTCTCACCTTTTTCAGTAAAAAGTGACTTGGTCATTTTACCAAGAAGATAGGACTCACGGGTTGGAAGTGATTCACAATCATTGACTTTAAGGATTCCCTCCTGAGTCAACCTATTTATCATGTTCTTATTTATATAACCTAGCCTACAGTACCATAAGTAGATATCTGATACACTATCTAATCTAGGATGCTTGTCAGTAGAATATACTATATTAATAGGTTATGATAACATATATACACTATTATTTAATTATCCACAGAAAGCAGTAACACCATTCATAATGACATTACAAACTCATTTCTTTATTGAAATTTCATAATTGTTCATGGCCAAAAGGCCTACAGAAATGATATTTAAAAAGAAACTAGGACAAAAATGATAATCACTAAGAACAACGGTATGAGATTCAAATACAAGTCTTCAAAATTTCTAAAGCTAGAACTGGAACTGGTCTTCCATCTCCAACGTTCAAGAATCTCTCACCTTACTTGAATCATCTACTATCCTACAACCCCTGCAATGAATTGCAAATATGGTAAGGGCTATCGATAACCAATACTTAGTTAGTAATATCATAAATAGAGAAATTGCAAGAAGTTATCATATAAATACCTTGCCCAATAACAGCTTGCTTCTTTCTCTACCTGTTCAGGTTCAGGGAGATATTATACTGAGGATGGATTATACTGAGGATAGATTCTCTTCCAGTGCCCCCACTTCCAATTTGAAAGATACGATGGAACCTCTATCTGGTCGATCACCTAGAAGCCTTTCAGACCATAATGTTACTCCATGGCACATCAGATGCCATATTATATCGAGATTTTCCATCTACCTTAAAGGAAGCAGCAAGAAACTGATACTCAATATTGAAGTTGAGTATGATCTTCTTCTTTGACTAGATGAGCCATCAGTTTGTGGCTTACTTCATCAGCAGTCGATGTCTGCACCGAGGTTCGGATTCTCTTATGAACATCAAGCAGAAGGAGGAAAAATCCAT